>OW804096.1:146703338-146862893 GCA_942159475.1 Sthenelais limicola
TAAGGGCTTAAAGTAGTCTCCAATCTTATAACAACATCATCATCATCTCACTTTCTTAGGGGGCGCCACCGTCAGCACCCCTCCCTCCCACCTTAGAGGATGCTTCTGTGTATTTTATACCCTGATTACCCTAGGTCTCACAACTAACTACCCATGCGTACATGTATATGACCAATTCCACCAATTTGACAACATTTGGCCCCCAACCGTGGAAAGTGATAAAATGGGCTTAAATCAAATTAATTACCATTAATTTGATTATTTTTTGTGATTGGATGGTTCTACCAACCTGTGGAACCACATTTTTGGCATTTTTAACTCAATTTTTTTTTTTTTTAAATTTCAAAATCACATTTTGGGGCAAAATTCGTTTTTTTTCAAGTGCCAATAGTCCGTGGAATTGCTAAATTTCTAAATAATCTTCAAAATTGCACTTTTTTTTTATATGTTGTGATAGTAGGTTACGTGAAAATGATCTGTGAAAAAAAAAATGCAAAAAAAATATTTTTTGGTCAAAAGCCATCAAATTTTAAAAAAATAAAAAATGTGGGTACCCCTGGTAAAGATTAACGACATCCCGTTCATAAAAGGTGGAATTTAGAAAAAAAAAATGAAAATTATCCAATAATCACAAATAATGATAAAACTAACAGGATTTGATATATAATGAACATTAACGCGATTGGATAAAGTTTTTCTTGGACCCTAGCAGATAAAATGCATGGTGCCAGCCTCACATGGGAACCCTGGGTGATGAAGATTAACGACATCCCTAGATTAACGATTTTATGGTTTTTTGAGGAAGCAATTTAATAATGAACTTTAAATTTGATATTTATCATTAATTCTATGCAGTAGAAGCCTGTAAACATCAAAAATAAGAATTTTCGACTAGGTTTTACATGCTTATTGCAGAAAAATGGGTTTTTGAAGATTAACGACATTAGTGAAGATTAACAACATCTAGGGGGTCATAAATGAACAAAATTTATTGCATGAGCAAATCCACCAATTGGTCATCATTTGACCCTAAAATCCCTAAAATTTTGGCCTCTAATTACTCACATACATCCTTCATGAACAAGCAATACAGGTATTCATATTTAAAGTCAACTTAAGATGAAAAAGAAGGGGAATAAATATCATATATTTGTGTAAATATTCCAAACAAAATCGATTATATATGTGTATATAGACAGGGTCAATAACCCTTGCCGCTGCCATTATTATTACCATTACTGGAATGGTTATTTGGCTATAACTTTCCTTCTAATGGGGATATTTTCACAAACTAAAAAGTGATGTCACCCTTATGTCGAGTCCTATCAAGTACAACATAGTTTAAAACATTGTGTGCATATTTGTATTATTCATTTTTAATTTAAATCCTCATTTATGTACAAATATGTACCACTATTCGACATGCTATTTTTGACATTTTTTTCATATTTGGGATCTATTTTTTGACCCCCCCTTTAAAGGATTTACTAATAATCAGAATGGTTCCAAACTTGGCAGTTTAATGCGCATATATATAAGGTTGATAGAAAATAACAAATTAACTTATTAATGTAAAAATAATTTTTGGGTACTCAGGGGGGGTGCTTGGGGCCCAAATGTTGTCAAATTGGTGGAAATGGCCATATATGTACCTTCCTGCCCACCCCCACTACCCCATTACACAACAATGTTATGGCACACACCCCTCATTAACCCCCTGCCACTCTCCCATACAGGTACTCAGATTATATACCCCAAAATGTATCCTAAAAGGACGAGTATAAAACCCTCTATAATACTACTGATGGGGAAGAAATGTCAGTCATGGCAAGATTAAAAAAGCTTTCCATGCCCATTTCTTCCTTTCTTTTGAAACTTAAGATATCCATGAGATGTTCCCCTGAATAAGACCACCGCATAGGCGGCGTAGAATTGCGTAGGGACCGTCGTACCTCTCTCCCAAATACATTGCAACCTAAGAGAAACCAACAGGAGTTGTCTATTTCAACGGATATCATACTATATAAATATCAATATAGTTAGAACTGTAATGTATAAATCTTAATTTATAATTATTTTAAAGCGAAATTGAAGAACTAATATGTTGAATTCCATACATACCATACATTCAGAAAATGTACAATTCACCTTCCCCAATCCTCTCAAATAACCCACATTTAAGACAGAAATGAGCTTCAAAATGCAGTTTAACATAACAGAACTGATACTTTAAATCAATGCGATACCAAATATACTCAGATATACCCGGTATTTAGCATGTTTCAGTCTAATTTAGAAGAATGTCCTAAATGCGTAGAACTGCCAATTGTGCATTTTCTCAAATTCTGACCCATATATTAAATTGGAGATAATTTGAACAGAATAAACACCATGAAGGAAGCAAGTAAGTTTTGTTTTTTTAATTTGTTTCCCTCAACGTTTTGATCTCTGGCGATCTTCATCAGGTAATAAAAGAGAATAATTAAATTGAATGAGGCGAGTCTTGGGCTTCAACATTTATTGAATGAAATTTTATATAATGTTAAAAATGTTTTTGTTGAATTGTAAAATGATGATAAGAGTTTATATGGAATATAAATTGTAAATGTCGCCGAAGCGAGGTATTGGTAAGATTAAATTAATCTAATTGAAGTAAATGTGAGAGATATAGACTCTTACAGTTAGGTACCGAGTTGGTAATTTTTTTGGTGTGGGTGGGTGGGAAATTTTTTAGAGTTTTGTATTTTGGGCGCCACCCCAATGCCTAGGAATTAATAAATTCCAACAAAATGTTATTTTGGCTGGGTTTGCGAATCGTATATATAGGGATGTAGGATGCATTATTACTATTGTGACTGTGTAGGATGTGGATGTAGCATGTTTCGGTGTTGAGTGTTTCGGTGTAGGATGTGGGTGTAGGATGTGGGCGTGGGGTGCAAAGAATTGGCCACAGAATACCTTGTATTGCATACATAACCTATATCTATAGAAGGGGAAATAATCGATTTCAAGATTGTGGAATTTATAGATGATTGTACATAATGTAAAATCAAATATTTTGACAAATACTTGAATGTATAATTAAAGGTTTTTGCAGTAGACGGTATTTGTGAGATTTGTCAAAAGCAACTGTTTTAAAAGCAAATTTATCTGCCAAGTGAAGAACAATGAATCGATCCTGTTCCCACTCCAACACTATTTCATACCACAATTAACAACATCAAATTGACAGGAAGATGTTAAATATGATTGAAGTAAACGACCCATTACTGGCGTGAGGTTCAGGTCCATTGCCTGCTAAGCTTAGGCACACGTGTATAGTATAATACATGTACATCATTTTACTAAGATCATAATAACCATCATATAGGTGTTAAAAAGTGTCCTCCCCTCTCCTCTCCCATTCCTGACACTTTCTGTCCTCCCCTTCTCCAAACCCAAACCCTCCCCTTCTCTCCTCCTCTCACCTTCACCTCCCCTCCCCTTTCTCTCCTCCCCTCCCCTTCACCTCCCCTCCCCTTTCTCTCCTCCCCTCCCCTCCCCTTTCCCTCCTCTCCTCCCCTTACTTTCACCTCCCCTCCCCTTTCTCTCCTCCCTTCACCTTTCTCTCCTCCCTTCCCTTTCACCTCCCCTCCCCTTTCTCTCCTCCCCTCTCTTTCACCTCCCCTCACCTTTCTCTCCTCCCCTTCACCTCTCCGCCCCTTTCTCTCCTCCCCTCCCCTTTCTCTCCTGCCCTCACCTTCACCTCTCTTCCCCTCCCCTTTCTCACCTCCCCTCCACTTCACCTCTCCTCCCCTTACTTTCACCTCTCCTCCCCTTTCTCTCCTCCCCTCCCCTTTCTCTACTCCCCTCCCCTTTCTCTCCTCGCACCTTCACCTCCCCTCCCCGTTCTTTTCTCACCTCCCCTTCAAATCCCCTCCCCTTTCTCTCCTCCCTCCCCTTTCTTTCCTCCCCTCACCCTCACCTTCACCTCCCCTCCCCTTTCCCCTTTCTTTCCACCCCTTCTCCTTTCCCATCCCTCACATTTCTTTCCTCAACGTCTTCTAACCCATTCCAATATCTATTCCACCCTGGATTGCTGCTCGTCCATATTGCTATAGGTTATATTGCTTTTATACATGTGCCTCTGTATGCGTTTCCTCATCAAAGCCTTATGTACACTATAAAGACAAACGTCTTAGCATGATATGCAAAACAAGACATTTTTCTTGCAGCTTAGCTTATGGTGTTGAACGTCTCAAAATACGTCTAATGTCTCATGAGGACGCTATTGCATCCTCTGTATATATGCTAGGAAGACATTAGTGTCTAATTCTCTGTACCAACTGTAGACGCTGCCCTTAGACAGCTTTTAGATATGTACCGTCCAACCCCTAAGTGATCCCTTGGCCTTTTGTTCACAAGAACCTAATTATTCATTACAGTTTAAGAAAAACCCATTATCTGTTACGCCTGCTAGCAAGCGTCATCTTCAAATTAGGATTTCATGTGTTTACATACTAGACTACTAATGTAGATGATTATATTTACATCTACCACACACACCATCTTGAGTTCAAACTAAAACAACTCCTAGTCGCTCTGCCCTACCCTCCGCCTCGTTAAATATTTCTCCGTGAATCAATCAAACTTTTATGCTAATCTGAAAACCAATATATTTCACCAATATACACACACTTGAAAGGTTAAGTCCCCACAAAAATGGTTTTGAAAACGTACTGTATTTGCTTGGTCGATCCGCTGTGCCACTCCAATATATTCTGCTTATGGGGATGATGCCTACCGCTGTGTGCACACACAGTTGTGTACTGAAACCCCTACACTATCCACCCGGTTGAAGGCATTTCTCCAAGAATTCTTCTGCTGGCATATCTTCCTGGGTCCATATACTGACTTATGTACAACTGGCCATCCTTTCCAAAATTGGAAATTGTTGCTCAAATAATATGGAATGAACATAATTTGGCTCTAAAATTATATTTTGAAACATGACATGCATATTCCAGGTATTCATTTCTCCATCAAATGAATATATGCTATCACCATACTTAACACTTCATTTCTTGTTTATTTTCATCTCACTCATCCTCTATTGCCAAACTACTGCTCTTATTGATAGTCTTCTATCAAGTCAGCTTTTTATAGTAAAGCTGCATTCTCAGCCATTACAAGGAAACACAGCCTATTGTTTCATTAATCGTCAGAAATAAAGTTTCCTATATGTTTTATTGCTGCAATATTCTGCTACATACATATTATATACATGTGTATATAAGAATTTGAAGGTTATTCACCAAGAGAACATTGCATTAGAGCAAAAGCTTTAGGATCCTTGCCCTGAGTTTATATTCTTTACTTGAATTTACGCACATGCGTTAAACTCACAAAACTAGTACATGTTGGGGAAATAACAACCAGATATAGACGTGCATCACAACATTTGCCATGTCCAACGGCTTTGTAGCCTTAGTCATATATTGGCATTGACGCACCTGCCCTGGGACATCTGGCACCTTCCATGAGAACAGGTCTACAGCTTGGCAGACTCAGTGTCTATCGATATTTAGTCCATGTTGGCTCAGATTTTGGCTATATTCACCGTGCAATATGAGGCCATAAACTGGACCCATTCCTGCAATCTAATTGCCGAAACGCAGAAATGAACCGACTGCAGAAAGGTTATTAAAATAATGGCTTGTTGTTTTGTGTAATGTAATGGTTTTGTAATGTTCTCTATTTGTTGTTGATCTGAACCATCACAGACTAAAGTTATAATACCACTCTGGTTATGGCATTCGATTGGTGTTCGATTCCATATACCCCACTCGGCCTACGGCCTCGTGGGGTATATGGAATCGTACACCAATCTCATGCCATAACCAGAGTGGTATAATCCCTAAATAGTTTAGCGGGGAAGCATGGTGTCAGAGTAGCTGAACCATCAACCCTATACCTGGCTACAAGTACACACAGGCTATGAGTAGTATAGGGCGTACAATTTCATTCCCTCCCTAAATGGTAGTAAATCGCAAAATCTGTTTTCTGTTGATTTTAATGTCGGTAAACGGTTGAATGGACGTACCAGTCCAGACATTACAGACATAGACATTACAATATTTTGAATCGACCACGTCGCACAGGGAAGTTGAGACGTCGCCCTTGGCAAAGCTGTGGCCTAATATCGCTCACCCTCGAACATTTTACCAACTCTTTATTATTAGGAACATTTGGTAGCCCATCAAAAACAAATCGGAGAATTAGTGCTAAATGGCCCGGAGATCATCAGTAACTATTATAGTATATCTCTGAATTCTTTGGCCTGGACATAAATACTGGCGACAAAATAATGACCTCTACGCCGCTCGTTGGGCATGGCTCAGTGCAGCCCCCCAACTCTCAGCCTCACTCTCCAATTGAAGACGAAATTAATTTTAAGCTAGACACGCTAAATGAAGATTTAAAAGGAGATAACATACCTTCAGGCCATGACAAATCAATTAGTGATGACTTGTATGTATCCACAGCGGGTCCCAAGGGAGGTTCGGATTCGGATACTATCCCTATTGAAATTCCCGAGTCAGAAGAAATGTCACACTCACAGTCTCAGTCACAAATCCATCTGCCAGTTTCACCTCTGGCGAAGTCATATCGTGGCTATGATAATTTTGATGATTTCTTGCACCATCGATCACAAAATCCTAGTGAGATGAAAAACATATTGTCTAACTCTGACGATGTAAATGTTAAGGTCGATTCAAATGTCTCACAACTGGATTCTTCACATAAAATCTCCACTGACAGCCTCGCAGTTGACACCCATGTTAGCCCATGTTGTCAAACATGGGCTAACAGAAGCCAAGCGTAGCATTTTGGATTCTGTTAACTAGATTAACTCCAACATCGAGAACTTAAGATCTACTGTAGATAAGATGGAAAATACCATCGATAAACGTCTCTCAAAATTAGAAAATCGCATCACTGACATCGAGTTGACTTCTAGTAGCGCACTGTCACAAAACACACTTCGAGATGAGTTGCAGTCACTTCGCACGGATGGCTTAACCGAGGCATTGAAAGTGACAACATCTCTTGACAGTCTAATGTCTCTCACGGACACAAAACTCACCTCTCTTATCAATAAATCCAATAGCGATGATTTTCCTCCTCAGCCTATGAGAAATGGACCTGTAGGTGACCAAATGAGGAACGGACCACCTCCACGTGGATGGGGCCACCCACTCCCTGGTCCGCCGCCCTCCCGGCGAGATGTCCCGCAAACAATGCGACAGCCTCGTCGTACTCGCCCGGGTAACCGTAAGTTTCTCATTTTGGAGAACATTACTGAACTTGGAAATGATGATATAGTTCAAACAATACTTGACCTTTGCCGTGGACTTGATCAGAACTTTGATGTTAGTGATATTACTCAGGCGTATAGGATTGGTATTCCTGAAATCCAAATAATGAGGCCTGTTCTAGTGAGATCGAAAACAGGGGATATCCTCACTAAGCTGGAGAAGAATATTGCACAGATTTGTAAAACTGACACTCGCTTTGCCCGTCTTGAAATTAATGATCAGGGACTTGTAGTCCCATCACACGAATACAACATCCTTTGTGATTGTCATCAGCTCCTCCGATTGAATGGTCACAATTCCGAGCACAGAGGTAGTCATATTGTGGTATTCCATGACCACGAGACCGAGACGTTCACCAAAAGAGATCTGGATAAGTTGCCCACTGGTTGCTGTTCGGAGAATGCCAGGTCGGTCACTATTGACAACGGCAACGGACTGGGTTTTAAGAGTGAATTCTCTTTTCTCTCTAATTTTTATCCCACCACTGTACACTACAATGGTAGGAATTATAAGTCAGTAGAACATGCATTCCAGGTCACCAAAGCAGAAGAATTAGACCAACCGGAAGTGGCCGAAGAAATCCGAAGTTTAACGAATCCCTACGATATCAAGCGAAAAGCCAAGTTGAAGTTACGTTCTTCGCCAGAGTGGAAAAAAAAGGAAAGTAAGGTTCTAGAAGACCTGATAAGGCGGAAATTTGATCAGCATCATGACCTAAAGAAACCGATCTTCCTCACTCGGTATTCTTTGAAATGACGTCAGACCGGAAATGGGCAACCGGCTGGAATCTCCCTCGTGTCCTTGACAAAGACGGCCGTAGGTCTGAGATGAAGTCGGATCAATTCACTGGTACCAATTTGTGTGGTAAAATAATCGGAAAACTCAAGGAAGAATTCATAAGCGAGCAATAAATAAATCCACGAATGAGCTGAGACTCTTCCCTCGATTGATACAGCCTGAAAGTAATTATTCCTATACACTTCCTATTTATCGCCCATGTAAACATAAACATGAACTCGATACTTGTCATAGGTGACTCTCGTGCCCGCTCCATCGGGCCTCCCCTCTCTCAACACCTTGAAATGGGGACTCTACTAGACATCTCATGTAAGCCGGGAGCAAGTATCCTTAAATCGGTAAGGTATTCCACCGATAACATTCATCAATTCTCTCCGAATTTTACCTTTGTCATCTCTGGGTTATGTAACCTAACCTTAATAGACAGTATCGATAAATCGGTCACCTTACGTTATACCAACATATCAGAAATGGAATCCAATCTCCAAAGGGAACTGGAAGACTCCTACGCATACGTCCAGCACCACTCCCCTCGTCATAACCATATAAGCTTCGCACCTATTACAGGCATGCACCTTAATCTATATAATCAGAGAAGGGAAGTGCAGAGTGGAAACTTACAACGTGAAGAAATCACCTTCCACCCATTGCAAGAGACACTAAACCAGCAAGTAGAGTCTGCCATCCGTTTAATCAAAGAATTTAATATTTCCAACAACATCGACACCCCTTGGACTCAGAGATTGACTCATAGGTACCACCCAAATAATCTGACATACACTCATAATTATTCTCACCTAGCAACTGATGGTTGTCACCTATCCGATCCTCTTCAATCATACTGGGCTAAAGCCATATTTAAGGCTTACACAAAAATAAGGGACAAATGAATTAAATATGAAAGATACTAAGCTCTGTTCTAATTGTTATGCCTATACAGACAGATGATAACTATTGTTAATAACCCCTTCTCTCAGTCAACTGCTATATTGGTCGTGACCAGGTGGACGTTGTCAGAGAGGGGCAACTTGTTTTTGTGCCTCCCTCCCCCACATAGTGCATCTGTTCTTGCCCGATATAAGTACATAAAGAACTGAGCTATGTTAAATTGTGAAAGTAATAGGGCGCATAACATATTGAATTGAATCTAAAATCTATATAAAAATTAGATCGATTATAATGTTAAAATCAATTTGTAATGTCAAATGCATATGTTAACATTGTCGATCTTTATGAACGAGCTGTTTCTTACACTTTGAATCATGACCTGTTGTGTAATTGTTATTCTCATCGACTACTTGTTGTTTAATGGATAGTCTTACTGATTTCGGCTTACTCAATTTTATAGGCTGTAATATTTCCCTCTGTGAAATGTCGCTCCGACTGAATGGTGTCATGAATGTCTCTTTAAGCGCTCCTACCAGTTGGAAAATATGATGTGGAATTTGTAAACCCCCAAACCCCCAGTATATTCTCAAGTCTAAACTGCATGCCATGGATGCTACCTCCATTAGTGCCTCACCTGCTTATGGTTGTGTGTAGTTTTACCTCTCACGAAACTTCTATACTTAATTATTGTATGTATCTACCTGACACAATCGAGTGTTCAGCCTTAAAATGTATTTTATGTCACTATGTTATAACTGACTTGTCACTCTATGTACTAGGTGATTTAAGATACTCTTATAATTCGGGTTGACATAGTATTTACCGGTTGGAGTGGGGGAGGGCTCATTCGCTGTCGGGGTGAGAAGTAACTTGTTTTAGTGCTTCTCCTGGTGATTGGTATGAGCCCGTCCCTACTCTCGACTTAAAACTTGAATTTTATAATGTTTTATAGTGTTAATGATGCTCACAACTACTAAAGCGCATTATGTAGGTTATGTATTGTTATAGGGGTTATTATGCATCATGTTCGTCATTGCACAAACATTGTGGAATCTCTGATTATAATTGGAGAGACTATAGTATTATTCTTACAATCGGTTTAGGGAAGTCTCATCACTCATCACTCAACAGTGCTGATATCGATATTGTTAATAACAATAATAATTTTGATATTATTACTGCGATAATTTTAAATCACTATAAGCTCATAGTTTAATGTAACCTCAACCTCTTTCTAATCACCAAACAACCTTCCGCTCATAGTGCGGAGGCGTAAGAACTGTTATAAGAACTGTTAAAAAACTCTGTGTCCCTTAACGGTTTATTACCCTCAATGTTGTTTCACACATTGAATTTGTTATTTACAACTTGTTAGTTCCCCTAGCCGCTGCTTGTATTATTCACTGCGTCAAAGGAAGTTATTGTTACTGTTGGTTCGTCAAAGGAATTCCTACGTCACAACAAGTTCTGTCATGATTGCTGACACTAGTGACTTGTTGCTTCACTCCTTTAACGAGTTGAAAGCCCTTAAAGGTATAAAATTTGTTTCATGGAACATACGGAGCTTGTATAAACATTTTAACCAGATTGAGTGTCTAACCTCTGGTAACGATATCGATGTTTTAGGTTTTAATGAAACCTGGCTTAATGCCAGTACACATGATAATATGATTCAGCTCCCAAATTATTCCTTACACCGGCTGGACAGAGCCACCAAGAAGAGGGGGGGAGGGTTATGTATGTATTTTAAAAATCTGGTAGTCGACACTGAAACTTATAATAACCTCAATATCTCAACCAAAGATCTAGAAATTCAAATCGCCTCAATCAAAAAAGGCATGAATAAAAGCTGCACTGTGGTCAATATATATCGGCCTCCCAGCGGCTGCACAAAATCTTTACTAGTACAATTAAGAGACACTCTCTCCAAGCTAAATTGCTCTCATGAACTCTTTCTCATGGGCGATTTTAATTTGGACTTTAATACAATCTGCTCTGCTAAGACTAGTCTCTCTTCTGAAATTAAAAGCCTGATAAATGATTTCTCATTAGTACAATATATCAAAAAACCTACAAGGCTAACTCTGAAATCACAGACTACCATAGATCATTTTTATTCAGACTCTTCCCATGTTAGTGCTGCCGGTGTAATAGATTTAAATCTTTCTGACCATCTTCCTTGTGAGGAAAAAAGCTCGAACCACTTATAATGTTGATACTTTTTGGGCCAGATGCACCAAACATCTGGACCAAAAAACCCTCAATGAGATTCTACGGAACCTAGACTGGAGCTCTTTCTATAGTAATCCAGACCCAGAATCTTGCTTGAATGCCCTTTTGAAAAACATAGAACATTACCTATATAAAATGTGTCCCCTGAAGAAATTTAGAAACATTCGCACAAAACCCAAATGGATAACTGACGAGCTTTTACAAATTATGAACAAGAGAGACCGCCTATTTAGAATTGCCAACAAAACTAAGGACCCCCTCATTCTAGAAGAGGCCAAGTCCCTCAGAAGGCAAGCAAACTCTAAATGTAAAGCAGCAAAGGCCCAATTTATCAAATCTAGTTTAGAATTTCATGACAAAAATCCAAAAAAATATTGGGAGTTCTTAAGGCCGATTATTAATCCGGGTAAACTGAAGGGGAATAACACGATTCATATTGAGAAAAATGGGCTAATGCTAAATCCATCTGACATTCCGAATGAATTCAATAACTATTTCTTGAATGTGGGTCCCACGCTTGCTGGGAAGATCACCCCACCAGCCGATACTGACTATGACCAAACCAATGACTCTGCAAAAACAGATGTCAAATCACAATCACCAAAATTTAATTTTTCCGAGCTATCCTCACAGGAAGTTAGAAAATTAATTTCAAAAATCGATGCCACAAAAAACTCTGGTATCGATTTTCTCCCCGCCCCCATCTTGAAGTCATGTTTGCTAGCTCTGACCGATCAAATGACTCATATCATAAACATTTCTCTATTATTAGGTAAGATTCCCAGTTCTTTTAAATCAGCTCGTGTTACGCCACTTTTTAAGGCGAACAGCAAATTGAGTACATCAAACTATAGACCTATCTCCATGCCTGCCAAAATTCTGGAAGCTGCCGTGCAGCATCAGCTCACGGACCATTTCGAACAAAACAAATTATTCAATAATAACCAATATGGTTTTCGAAAGCATCATTCGATACAACAAGCCCAAATTGATTTTCTAGACAATGTTTATTCCAATTTAAATAACAAACTGCTCAATAAAACAGTCTTTCTTGATTTCAGTAAAGCTTTCGACACCATTCATCATCAAATTCTTTTAAATAAATTACAGTCTTATGGCATAACCGGCATGGAACTTTTATGGTTCACAAATTATCTAAACTGTAGAAAGCAGTTTGTCACTGTTAACGGATTAAAATCCGACGAAGGTACTATTTCTTATGGCGTCCCGCAGGGGACTATACTGGGACCACTACTGTTCACAATTTATATCAATGATCTCTGTTCTATTGTAAAACATGCCAGCATCCAACATTATGCGGATGATACCGTTGTCTACTATCATAACGCTGAAGTTGATTTGCTTCACCGCAATCTTCAGGCTGACCTAGACAATATATCTATTTGGTGTGCTCAAAACAAACTGTCTTTAAATATCTCCAAATGCAAAGCCATGTCTTTTTCTCTCAGCTATTCAGCCAGGTCAAAGATGCATAATAACAACCTTACCCTTTCCCTTGGCTCCTCCAAGTTAGACTCTGTGGACGAATACAAATATCTCGGGTTTCTCTTAGACGATCTACTCACCTTTAAACCACATGTAAATAATACACTAAAACTTGTTACTTCAAAGATCAGGTTGCTCTATAAAGCCAGGAACTCCCTGACTTTTAAAGCTAAAAGTGATCTATTTAAATTGGCTATTCTCCCTAACCTGGACTATTGTGATTTCTTATATGACTCCGCTCCTAAAGCTCTATTACGTAAACTACAATCTCAACAGAATCTTGCGTTGAGAATCATTTTTAATAAATCCAAATTTGATGACGTAGATCATGAACATAAAATTTTAAATGTTTGGCCTCTACAATTAAGAAGAGACAAACATATCTTAGACGTCTCGCACTACCTAGCCCAAAATCAGTCACATCTAGACACAAAGCAACTGTCGACCCGGAGTCATGCTGAGGGAAGGAAAAACCTTACTGTTATGTCCACAAAAATTAATAAAATCATTGGCTCTGCCACATATAAATGTCGAGTTCGATGGAACTCATTAAAAGTTGAAGCTCATAGAATTGACGATTCAGCTACTTTTAAAAAATACACTCACCAGCTTTTAGCACCATTTTAATTCCAGACGCAAACTCCATTCTAACCACTGTAGTATACCCTCTTCTGGGTTCATACTACTCTGGATCTGTGTAACTCTCATTGTTTACCTAATATCTGTACAATATGTAATAATGGAACGGTTAACTGTATATTAAGGATGCCTGTGCTACCTATAATAATGGATCGACTGTCTATGTATAGTGACGCCCAGTATCTGCTGCATGTTCATCTCTCGGTTGAAATATCTATATCTATACTATCTGTAATAGTGGATCGATTGACTGTATATTAACAGCGCCTAGTATTTGCTACATGTTCATCTTCCAGTCGAAATATTTCCTAGCTAGCTTTTCACATACTGTCTCATATTAGTCCATTGTTTCCATTCGTTGCTACATAGTAGCTCTCATCTCATAACCATACCCAACACTGTTAGTCATAAGATTTTTATTTTTTCGTTTTTCTCTATGTAACAAACCCATCTATTATTGTAACGACTAAATGCAAGTAAGACGGCATTCACAGGAAGACCTGGCTGTAAAGTCAGACCTGACCAACCAAGTTGTAACAACATCATCGATTACAATAAAAGAATTTTTGAATTTTGAATTTTGAAGGGCATATGACACAATTTACTACCCTATTGTGTTTCTATTGTTTAGATGATTGACAGCTATTGTTTTTTGATTGACAGGTGATAATGGATGAGTAATTTAGTTGCCGGTTAAGTGGATAAATGTAATGAGTATGGATTTGGTGGTTAATGGGATTATTCTAGATAATGGGGTTATATGTTTTGTTGATGTTGAGTGTTATATGTTTGGTGTATCTGTTATTGAGGTAAAAAATGTTAATGAGTGTTAGTCAACGAGCCAATGGGATTGGATAGGGGTTGGGTGTGTATGGAGTGTGTTGATTTAGGTTAGTTGTGTGAATACTGTGTGAATATTGTGTGTTTGCAATGTATTTGGAATATAATACCACTAGACCTGATTATTGGTCTCAGTATGAGAAAATGGAAGATTCAAAATCTGACACGTTTTCTGGTTTTCTATTATGTTTGATTGGTTGTATATGCATGATAGTTAATTACTTTGTGAATCGGTTGTATAAACTGGTAAAAAAGAGGAAATTTCAAAATGAAAAGTGGTAACAAATATAATTCAAGTTTCATGAGAGCATTCATGACCAGGAGCACTAGGTAATATATTTCTGTAGCCATCAATGTATTACAAACACTTTGAGTGATTATAAATACCACTATGGTAAATGACATAGTGGCATAAATAGATGGAACCTAGCAAGGGGGAAGTCTGTACACTTGTTATTGACCGAGGGAGCACGGGAAGATAGAGGGCGTTAGCCCGAGATCTTCTGCGCTCCCGAGGTCACTAACAAGTGTACAGACTTCACCCGAGCTTTGTTCCATATTTATTACACCCCATTAATAAATAAAAGATATAATTAATTAAAAATAAAAGAAGTAATTTAAGTTTTTGGTGGACCTACTTGTTGTATGTCCCCGGGGTGACATAACTCACATGTTATGCACCACTTTGACCAAGTGTGACATACAATGCTGAAGGTATAGGAAGCAACATCACAGGGGTGTAATAAATATATGGAACTTACCAAGGGGTCATTCTGTGGAAGGGTTATGCCATTAAGGTCTCCCTCTGCAACTGGGATAACCCTTCCCCAGAATGAACCCCAGGTAGGTACACCCCTTTTTATTTTTCATAAATAAAAAGATGTGAAGGAATCCAAAGAAAATAATCAGTTTCAGTGTTTGGCCATTTTGTATGCATTTTGGGAATCATAAACAAAATAGTCCCCCACGCTACTTGTCAGTCAGATGAACATAGGCCTATGGTTATGGTAATTTCTTTTCATACAAAACGCTCTGAATTACAAGAATGGGACCTTCCCTACTAACAAAGCTTCATTGGGATACTTTTTAAGGAACTGAATTGTATGAAAAAGATCAAATTGCAGTAGTTTTGGTTGTAATCTACCATAGATTTTTTTATTAAAAAAGTAAAAGCAGGCAACGGGGCCCCTGATACTTTACAGGCCCTATATCGTAGCTTGTGTACATGGTCTATGAAAACCAAATGCATGATGGAAAAGATGGAGGCTTGTGTTATGGAAATGTTGCGATTCTTGCCTATGTTCTTTCCAATGTCTGGGTGGCCACCGTTGCACATCTGTGTTTCAGCTCCGGCTTAATATTAATCGATATTAAATAATGATATTTTGTGATCGTATAGGTTTACTTCTTCGAGAATAAATATATTATGAATATCAATAGCAGGAGATGGGAGGAAATGAACTAAAGCTACTGGATAATCATTAAAGTTCCAAAGGACCAAGGGTTGAAATATTCTATGTTCCAAAACGCAGCTCCGAGATATAACATCAAGAGTGAAATACTTCTTTCATATGTTCCCTTTATTCCTCCTTGTGTGTTGGGGTGAAGACCTTGCTCCTCACCCCGAATTATGAACAGGTACATAAGGTATATAAATGATTTCTGGCAAAGGTAACATTATGTTTGCAATACAAAACAGGAATAACTAAATAAATGTAACAATGAAATAAGTACAAACTTGAACATAAATAGAGAAATATGTAACAAGTAGCATGGATAAAGTCCGGATGGAATAATATGAATAGTAAATTAATGATAAATTAATCAAGTTATATAAACTGCAAATATCGGCATGGGTTGCAATGTAGACCCCTAGTGGCGTCCGGAGGTACTACCCGGAGGTGCGCGGATCCGGAGCTGGTGACGGAGCTACCCGGAGCTACCCGGAGCTCAGTAGAAACATTGCAATATATGCATCTCTCAGGATCGTTACAGAAACATGTATAACACAGTTATTGACATTGGAGTACAGATACATATCCAATGCTTTAAATCAGATGATTTCTATAGATTTTACACTGTACTATTAGTCCTAAAATTCCATGCCAATCAAGATTATGAACCAAAGCCCCAGCAGCATGTCTGATCAGCAGAGATATACCCTCGTTGTCATTGGGCACCCAGATTGGAAGGTGAGGACATTGAAACTGCTATTTTGGAAATATTGTATATATTGATATTCCAAATCATAAATCCAGCAGTGAAGGGAAAGGTTTTCAGGAAATACCATATCAGGAATGAGACTCCCAAGTGATGAGAAAATAAGTCATGGGTTTACAAACAATTATAGATGCATAGTTGTAAAAATTGATTGTGTTCTTTGGACATTGTGTCCCATATCCTAAGATAAAACGATACATATAATACCTGATAGCTATAATTATACCATTCTGCCGGCTCAGGGCTCAGAAGAATACCACCGCAATGGTGAGCTGGGGGCTGCATTTTACGAGTTATCTTGTTAACAATGATGTATGTTAGCTCATACCTGAATTAAAAACTAATTAAAAAAAAATAAAAAAAATAGAGGAATAGAGATATTGCTCTCCCTGAAAATTGTTTCTCATAGGTAAACATTGGTAAGTCATTTGATGTCCTGGAAAGAACGTGCCCCTTTAGAATTATTGGTGAAACCACAACTATGAAAAAACATTATTTGCAAGCAGTAGGCTCTGGAGTCAGATTGTTTACCAATCAAAGAGTTAATGGGACGTTGTTGGTCCCATCTATGCCCAGATGGATGTATGAAGAATGTATGTCAGAGGATATGTTATCGCATGAAATGTACAGAGGTCCAAAAAGCATTGGGATTTAACTTAAATTGGATTTTGTTGGGTATTTGGAGACCGATAACACTTCTCAACACTGATTATGATTACACTATTATTTCTTAATTACTGATCAAATTAATTTAAAATGAATAAGTATCCATGGGATCAAAAATTTCTGAAGTCGTAAACAACTAGCAAAGTTACTCTCTTCCTCTCTCTGTTTCCCCGCCTCCACTTTCCCTGTTTCTCCTCCTTTTCTCTCCCTGTCCATACCTCCCCCCCCCCCGCTCTCCTCTCCCCTGACTTAGTCTATCTTAGGGGATCGCTACCGTGGCTGATGGGAAGGAAATGTCTCCCCTCCCACTTTTGGTGGCAGCCTAAAAAGGTTCAAGGGTGGAGAATTTTTAATCTTAAACATGTATGCTTTTTTGCATTAGAAAATCCAATTACAAATAGGCATTTCCAACGATGCTTTATTATTACAGAGATTCAATAGAGATAGGATTTCAATGGTTAAGTGATGTTATCTAAGCAGCATCTGGTCAGTTATCTCCAGCTATTTATAGATGAATAATAAGAAAGGGCTAAAATAGCGCTGAATATCATATTTTGAGCTTTGTATTAGAAGAAAGCTTTACTAAGCAGTTAGATCCTGAGTTCATGGTCGGATGTTTTCTCTAAGCCTGCCGGGAACCAGGCGAAGTGAAGTCGAGCCTTGTTTCCGGCAGGCTTAGAGAAAACGCCCAACCATGAATTCAGGATCTAATGGCTTTAGTCCCCTTTGGTTGGGCTGTTACTGTCACTTTAGTCTTTTACTATCAACTGAGCGCCACAAGTCCAGCCAGTACCTCCTCCTATGCCTACTGATCACCAATGACAACCATTGATGAATATGAGCATGAGTCGTTGCGATTATTATTATTATTATTATTATTGAATCTTTCTTATCTTATTGCTGTGATGAAGAGAGCATGATAAGAACCGAATGGAAGAGTAGTAAATATCATGGATCTGTGCAGAATATCTGCCATAATCCTGTAGTATTTGTTATCTTCCTGATCGCGATGCATGGGGTTGAATATTACTATCATGATATTCCAAATTAAGTCCTTATCTGTGCAGAACACCTGCCATAATGAGGCATAGGATAATTACTCATTATAATGGTATTATATTTCCTTTGATACTGACATGTACTAACAATTGAATGACTATCCTCCCTGTCCTAGCCCCTTATTCCTGGTAGTAAGGTTTTCAATATACTCTAGATTGCTGCCATCATGAACACGCCAGCACTTAGTAACTGGAAGGAACTGAACAAGATTAAGGGACTTAAAATACTGCATTTGAATGTTAGATCTCTGCTGCCTAAAATAGACAATATTAGACAAGACGTCCTACGATACAAGCCGGAGGTTATGGGAATATCTGAAACTTGGCTAAAACAGTCGATCCCGTCTGACCTGATTCAAGCGGATAATTATTCTTTAGTCAGACAAGATAGAGAAGGGACAAATTCTGGAGGAGGGCTATGCCTTTATGTTAGGAGGGATTTTAATGTGACAATACTTGAGTCATCATCTGTGATAAAAGACAATGACAATATAGAAGCCCAAGTTATTAGTGCTCATAGGACAAATGTCAGAACGTTGATAATCTTTAACTTATACAGGAAGCCAGGCGGTAACATGAACAGCTTCATAGATGCCTTAAAGGAGCTTATCTCTAAGACTAAGGAGGAGGTTAAAACAAAAAATTATGACATTATTATGTGTGGTGATCTTAATATAGACATTTCTAATAAGAAGGACTGCAAAACCAAATTACTCAACAAGTTCAGTAAAGAATTTGACCTGGATATCAATATGAATGGTATCACCCGTTTTGGACTAACTAGAAACTCTGTGATTGACGTGTTTATGGTACAGATTAAGAAGGAGTTTACTTACAGCACCATCAACTATAATATCTCTGACCACCAGGGAATTTATCTAAATATTAAAAGCAAGAAAATGAAGTATGAAAAGAAGGAATTTGTGGGCAGAGATTACAGAAATTATTCCAGAGATATATTGCACATAGAGCTGAACGATGAACAATGGGTGGACTATTATGAAACTAATAATGTGAATGAGCAATGGGACATTCTATTCAATAAGCTACTTAGAATTAGTGACAAAATAGCACCACTAAAAAGGTTCAATCTAAGAAAGGACAGACCTGAGTGGTACACGGACGAGCTGATTGGACTAGGGATTATTAGGGACAATGAGTTCAAGAAGTTCCATAAGAACAAAACGGATGAGAATAAAAACGCAGCCAGATTAGCTAGAAATAATTTTAATAATCTACTGAAGCAAGGCAAGAGGGAATACTTCGTTAAATTACTGGATGAGAATAAGCACGACAGTAAAAAATTCTGGCGGATCATATCAGAGATTCAGAATAAACAGGATAATAAAATTACACACCTGAAGGATGAAAATGGAATAGCTCTTGAAGGTACTGATCTAGCCGAACACATTAATAAGTATTTTTGTAATATTGGTTCGAATATTTTGAACTCTATCCCTGACAGACCACCGATGCTGAACATAGAAACCATAACTGCTCCACTCAATTTCACAATGCCTACAGCTAATGTACTATTAGAAAGAGTCACTAAAATCAATACCAGTAAATCATCTGGATGCGAGAGGATTAGCTCCAAGATTTATAAAGATGCAGCCTGCCAGCTAATTCCGCAGCTTCTATACCTTTTTAATGCTTCTTTGGAAACTAATACTTTTCCTAGCAAATGGAAGGCGAGTATTGTAAAAATTATCCCCCAAAAAAATAATCCTGTGACTGCCAGTGACACAAGGCCAGTTAGCCTCATGCATATTTTCGGAAAAATGCTAGAAAAAATCATGGCTGAAAATTCAATTCAATACCTCGAGGCAAATAACATGTTGACTGAGAATCAGTATGGTTTTAGGGCAGGTAAGTCAACAGGAGAAGCTTTATATAAATTAATATACGACATTGATAGATCTATTAACGATAATAATTACCTAGTAGCCACCTTTATTGACTTTAGTAAGGCATTTAATAGTGTTAATCACGACTTAATGATTAAAAAATTAGAACATATAGGACTGCAGAATAAATACATGGCTTGGATTCGTTCATATTTGGAAAATCGATCTCAGTTTGTAAAAATGGGTAGTACTATCTCAGAAAGGTGTAGCGTACCATGTGGGGTCCCTCAAGGATCAGTGTTAGGGCCTTTGCTTTATCTAATCTATGCAAATGATCTAAAATAACTACCAGTTAGCAGCAGAATAATCCAATACGCGGATGACACTGTGTTATACTGCTCAGGTGATAATTTAACGCACTTGGCCGATAGCATGGGAGCTGATCTGTCGAAATTTAGGGACTGGTCAGTTCGTAACAAGATCCTTATGAATATAAGTATTGGTCTTAGGCACGCCTCAGACACCACCCTTATGGATTGGGATCAGCTGGGTTGACACAGAAAGTGAATATACCCTCCCTTTTCAGATTTTGAAAATGGATTTATTCATGGAATTATTCAAATGAGTTTGAATATGCTATATAAAATTTAAATGTTATATAAGTATTCAGCATTAATGTGGCAGAATGAATGAATTTAGAGAACGAATGGTATCAACATTATAAACATTTAAGGCCGTGTATATCCAGATGATAGAGTATAAATATGAAAGATATAAGTATGGTAGTATATGGGTGATTTTCATGAAACGTTGACAAGTGCTCTTTTTACATGTGGAAACAGGATATCAAAGTCTAAGCATAATATTTCTTCTAATAGATAGAATAGTTATACAACTTTAGGAAAGTCAAATAGATATATGGCTGGATATTAAATGTTTTTGAAATTTTGTAAAAAGATCTTAAACAGTCACTGAGGTATAAGAATAAGAATTTGTTCCTTATTTATAGGCTGTTGAAATACGTTCACGGGATGACGCTCCTACTACACAAAATCCACTAATCCAAATCTGTTCACCCATAACAATTCAATAAATTAGATATTCGTTCATATTTCCTTATTTTTCCACATAAGAATACATACGGGCACTTCTCATGAAACGTCAACAAGGGCCCTGTTTACATGTGGAAACCGAATATCAAAGTCTAAGCATCATATTTCTTTTAAATGATAGAATAGTTGTAGAACCATATAACTTTAGGAAAGTCAGATAGACATGACAGGATATTTAATGTTTTTGAATTTTTTTAAAAGTCTCAAATATTCCCTGAGGTATGAGCATATAAATTGACTTCATTCAGGCAGAATAATATTATTTCGCCAAAAAAGGTGGATTATTACAGGCTTGTCAAGTATAAATTATGATAGTGTATTAGCAATGATTAAGAGAATCAGTAGAAATAATCTTCATGTAATCCTTAAATTTATTTAAAAATGAGGGGGGTGTTCTCATGAATCCATACATACCATTTGTAGGTTTATACGAGCAAAATTGACAATGATATGACATAAACAAAAAAACATGAAAAACATCAAAATTATAATTAAATTCCTGGAATCGATCCCATAATGGATAATATCATATTCGAAACACATATGTGCCTTATATATTTTGCTAAATTATCTATCTTCAAATTCAATTTGTTGCTAATCTATAGGCTGTTCAAATGCGTTCCCGGGATGACGCTCCTACAACACAAAATTGAGTAACACATCTCTGTTCAGACAAATTAGTTCAAAATTCTTTCTTATTTCCTTATTTTTCCAGTCCAAAAGACATTCAAATTTATTTCTTAATTAGTAATTTCAGCTACTACAGGCCATATTTCTCAGCCACTAGCTGGAATAAAACGTGATGTGGAATGATGCAGTCCCTTCACCAAATGATAAAATTGAATAACTATTAGTATTATCATCGCATTGTCATGATATTTACTAATGTAATATCGAGCCATTGAAAAATAAAAGATTTTCTTATCTTATCTTATCTTACATTTGCTGATTGTGACCACCACCTCTTTATGTACCCACACACAAAAAAATCTTAAATAACATATTTTGAAAAATAAACAGTATCATTTACAATTAATCAGTGAAAAATTCTCCTAATTATCCGAATTTTCTTCCATATTGAGCCAGACAAATATAAATTCTCTCTGTTTTTACCTACATTCAGTGCCCATATGACATTCTGATCATATTTGCTGATGGTGACCATCTGATCACTCACATACCCACAAAGACACATTTCTTAAATAATATATTTTGACAGATAAACAGTAGGTCCTATCATTTGCTATTAATTATTGAAGAAGTCTCCTAAAATTCAAGATTTCCCTGCATTTCGGATCTCTATGTTGCTTTCATTCTGTGCCCATATGTATCTAGCTTTAAGTAAAACTTAATTCAGGTCAGGTACCAAGCTATTTCTTTTTCTAAATGACTTATTATCAGGAAATACCGGTCTAGGACTAGGACCTTATTCATGAGAAGTGTCCATTGACTATAGGCATTATTATTAAGTGTGCTTGATTTCCTGATATTGGGTTTCTCTGAAATGTTTCGATTCTATTATACTATTGGAGGGTAATGCAAAATCACATCCTTACTCCCCCCCCCCCCCTCCCAAAAAAAGTTTGCCCCCCCCCCCAATATTTTATCTGTTCCGCCGCCCCTGAATGTGTTGATAAAGGTGTCTACTAACATATTTCAAAACATTCAAATTCAGCCCATGACAGCTGAAAACAATAAAGGCTGCCACAAAAACTGGGGTAGAATAAACATCTCATCAAGTGTAAATACATTTTTCTAGGTTTTAAGACATGGGGAATCCATTTATATTGAATCCAACTTTTTGGTGATGTTGTTGAACAATTCAGGGTCATTCTCCGTAATATTTTGGGTCAGTAGTTGAGCGAGAAATGAATCAAGGCAACAGACAGAGATGTATGTCTTAAGCCAGAGCTGAACCAGTTCTTGGCTTGGCTGTAATCAATTTTTATTCTTTTATGCTAGACAGATTACAACCATGTACACAGGGCCTGGGCTGATTGGCTTATCCTCGCTGGACCAATTAATTACCAGGTTAGATAAGAGATCCAATTAGCCACAGGATAACAATGAACAGAGAAATATCAAAAACAGGGTCAGAGTGACCACCCTCAACCCTGACCCCACTACATCACTCCCACTTCCCAGGCTCTCCCCCTACCCCCACTAAAACACACACATCAATATTTATCTTGTTCAATAAAGGTGGGACCCAATACACAAACCTAGGCAAACAGGCAACCCCCAACCAACTACCTGCACCCCCACCCCCCTACTATAGCACCCACCCACCCACTACTGCCCCCCATCCCCTCCCCTCCCCCCCCCCCCCACACACACACTCACACACTATCAACATTATCTTGTTCAATAAAGGTGAGGTCAGCACTTGACCATAGACAGTGCATAGTTCTTGTTCTAGTTCTTATGTGTCATTACATATCTATGTGGGTTAACAGGTGTAGAAGGTCCGCATATAACACACAGCCTGATACAACTGTACACTGGTGGATGTTACAAAAGGCCAAATATACTTAAACTTGTGTTGTGTATTTGATCCCAACAGTGCAAGGTCTTCTGATCTTTACAGGCTGTTAGGGTCGGTTTAATTTAATCTATAGGAGATTTTTTAGGAGATAAAAGTTGTAATCATATTTACTTTACACCTCCCTGTTTGAGGTTGTTCTGGAAAATCTACATAGTAGAGGGAACATTTTGTATCATTATTTGATTACTGAGTAAAAGTTGTTATATATAAATATAAAAAGGGGGGGGGGAACATTTTTAATGACAATTATATTATTGATATCTTTGTTCTTATTTATATAAGGTTAATTCATATTCTCTCTCTCATTTGTTGCTATTGAAAGCATGATAGACATATAGACGGACAGTAATTTATACTTTGTTATGTGATGAAATATAAGAATTGTTAAGATATAAAATGAATATAAACCAAGGGTGATAGACACATCAATTTGTACCACAAAGATTAATACAAAAGTTACAAAATAAATAAATACAAATACAAACATTACAACAGTAATAATAACAATCTATTCTCCAGAGTAGATATGAATGCTTTTAAACACTAGTTTCCATGAAATGTAATCCTGCCTTCTCAGTTAACAATTAATACATAAAGATTCTTTATTGTTTTTCCGTTTTCTTTAACTCACCTAAACAAAAATTTTGTTCTAAATCTAGCAGGATTTTTTCATGGTTGTTTTTGCTGCAGGATTTCATGGAAATCCACATTTACATTTCTGAGAGCTACTAAAACCCTTCACTACATTTGTTCCACTGATTATTACACTTCTTTAACCCAATTTGACTTAGCTGAAGCAAATAATATGTAAATAGAATTAGAACACTGCATGAGATGGCTGAGATTTCATATTTAATGCAAGAAAAGAATCACTATTAATTATATGTCCTAGTGTTATAAGTCCGTTTCTACTGTGATAACAATACATACATTTTAATGCTATTAGATGCTGCCATTCAAACCTGAAAACCAGAATTGTTGAATAGTAAGTAGTACCTTTGATCAACAGTTTATAAATGATGATGGAATTATTGTATTTATTGAAACTTTATTTCATAGGCAAGTCCATAGTGAAACACACTCACATACATATTGGCCTTACAGTCATCAGTGTATCAGTGTTTACCCTCTCATCACTTGAAAGTGAACAACCAAGAGATAACGTACCACACCATTCACCCATGTACTGAGGTAGGTACACTTCATTTCTATACAGACTTCACACAAGATGGACCAGCCAGACCCTGACCCCTCATCTATACAGACTTCACACAAGATGGACCAGCCAGACCCTGGCCCCTCATCTATACAGACTTCACACAAGATGGACCAGCCAGACCCTGACCCCTCATCTATACAGACTTCACACAAGATGGACCAGCCAGACCCTGGCCCCTCATCTATACAGACTTCACACAAGATGGACCAGCCAGACCCTGGCCCCTCATCTATACAGACTTCACACAAGATGGACCAGCCAGACCCTGACCCTTCATCTAAGCCACACAAGATGGACCAGCCAGACCCTGGCCCCTCATCTAAGTGGACTTCACACAAAATGAATAGGCCTACTGACCAGCCAACTAGGCCAACTAGGCCAACTCGGCGGCAATTGATGCCATATCAGAGAAGGTAATACAACTCTGCTTCCATCTTCTTCTACAGATTCACTCTTAGTTAGACTCAATAGTAAAGGATTAACACATGTGATGTCTGTGTGAGGCATTGATGTGGTATCCTATAATGTGTATCCTATAGACCCAATAGTAAAGGATTAACACATGAGATGTCTGGGTGAGGGATGGATGTGGTATCCTATAATGTGGATCCTATAGACTCAATAGTAAAGGATTAACACATGAGATGTCTGGGTGGGGCATGGATGTGGTATCCTATAATGTGTATCCTATAGACTCAATAGTAAAGGATTAACACATGAGATGTGTGGGTGAGGCATGGATGTGGTATCCTATAATGTGTATCCTATAGACCCAATAGTAAAGGATTAACACATGTGATGTCTGTGTGAGGGATGGATGTGTTTCCTATAATGTGCATCCTATAGTATGGGATTATTATATGATGTACATCCTTTAGTCTTGTAAATAACGAATTTATTATTATTACATCCCTCTCTCACCCACGGCATGCTTCCATCAGTTACTAGAGGGTCTCATTCATGAGTTTTTGCCATAATTAACCCAATCTGTAGAATGTGTAGATGTGCTAATTTTACATTATGTCATGATCGTTCATGTGTGTCATGGCAACTATCCAGTTCAATATAATATACCTAACTGAATGGCTTGTTTATGTATAACCAAAACTTGGTAAACTGTATCATTGGTGTAGTTCTATTAGTTAAACCCTTTGATTTAGACATTTACATCAAAGTATATTCAATCTATATTATCAGCTCAACCATTTAAATGCATTGAGGTGACAAACATCCACACAGTCTATATCTTCATCTTAATCTGTTCAGTCCTGGTGGTCAGCATGTGCAGGTGCCAGGCACACAGGTACATGTAGACATACAGTATGTGGGTATGTACATCAACATCCGCGAGGTTGGCCCTACATGTGTGGAGGAGGACCCAGCAGCTGCTGTACCTGGCTGGAGACAACTCCTGAGGGAGCTGGTGGTGGAGCATGGGAAGAGGGAAAATAAGGTATGGCTTGACTTTCACCCAGTAACAAGAGGTTCAGTTGACGCTCTCCTTCTGGCTGTCCATGATGAGGCCCTACAGAGACAGCTGGAAAATATCCATATCCATGATGTAGCAAGTCTTCCTTGTGATGAGGCCTTATCACATCTACTAAAGAACAGTAGGAAAATTGAGTTCAGGGCCACCATTCTTCCTACTACTGGAGCCACTGTCCATCTTATACCCAATAGTAGGCATATTTATATATGGTGAGTTATTCATGTCCTAAAGGACAAAAAACATCACATGTATTGTGGTAACTAGTTTGACTCTTTTTATTGATTTGATTGATTTTGTTTAATACTATATTGACCTATTAATGAGAACATGGGTTATATCCAAAAGATGGGCCTGCTTGTATTTCTTTCATCCATACCTGCTTTATTCAGCCCCCCTATCATATCAGATATCATATCAACTTGAAACTAAACTTAACAAGACGTTTTGGCTGTGACCAAGGAAAGAATGGTTTCCCCCGAATCCCATTTCTAATATAGGGCCAGTCTAAAAAATAGGCCCCCTTGCCGGGAAAAGCTTTGTCAAGGACAAATGTGCAAATTATAGAAGACTTTGCTAGGGCTAGGCCAAAGTACGTCTACATTATTGCATTGTGGCCGGCATCACTATCAATATACTTTCCCGCGATCTTCCTTTTTTATCCATGAATATAAATGACTGTAATGCCACCGGCTATCGGTTACATACAAAAAATAAACCGCTTGGTTCCGCCTTTGTTCTAGCATTAAGAGCCATAGTCGTTTAAGAGCCAGAACTGCCTAGAAGACACTACATGAGAATACATATCTATCTATCCATTTTATTGTCAAGCTTCCATACCGGCCCACAATAATTGATCTCATATTTTAATGAAATCCAGCTAAAAGTCGACTAATTCTTGATATGATACTCATGATGTTTACCTTATGGTCTGTTGAAACATTTCTACATTCAGTTTCAGTTACAGTCACTATGATGAGGAGGGGAATTTTAGAGCATAATACCATTTTAGGATTGATATATCGCTATTTATTTATTTTTTTAATCAAACATTGTTCATCCAAAAGGAATTTTCATTTATAACCAAAATCCACTATATATGGGGTGACTTTTATTCAAAGGTCTTATAATATAACATTTACAATTTACCATTGCCATAGTAGAAATTAAGACATTATTTTATAACAAGCTATTCTAAAACCATTATCTAAAAATGTGTAATTTAAAAGTTAAATTGCACAATGTAAAATCATAAAAATCTCACAAAAATCACATCATATGACGTATCATCACATGAGTGTAAAGTGTAATAATAGAATGATAACTCTTGATCAAAATATGTAATGAAACAAAAGGAGTGACTATGTAAAGCTTGACATTATTCATCATTTATTATTATTTCAGGCTTGTCAGAAGATTTTTAGAGGCTTTTGTCCAGTTCTGTATATTTTTATGGAATAAATTATTCATGGAATGGAAATTCAATATGTCAAATAGTCAATAGACCTTATCCTACCTCCCCCTTAACCTACCTCCATCTTACCCTACCTCTACCTTACCCTACCTTCCCATTACCCTACCTTAGCTCCCCCTTACTCTACCTATGTGGTAGTACACCAATTTCTGATATGATAGTTATGATGGTTACCTCTTGGTTTTATTAATGAAACATTTCTACATTCAGGTTCAGGCTCAGTCACAATGAAGAGGAAGCACCCATAAGGTTAATATACCTGCCAATAGCTGCTGAAGAAGAGTTGGCCAGACTGCAGGCAGTGCCAGGATGGGAGAATGTACACCTTAGTACGCTTGCTCTCCATGAAGAACCATATGGAGCTGGAGCAACAACTATAGACCTGATGCAGTTCATCAGTAATCAGAGTAAGGGCAAGATTGAACAGATCAGTATAAGGAAGGACAGCTCTCTACTCCATGGTGAGTTCCTCACCTCATTACCACACACTGTCTCCTCCATCATACATGGCACCAACAAGTTGGACATCTCCAGGCTAAAGGTGCATGCTAGCTGTGTCCTGACATTTGTCAGACAACTGCAACATATGTTCACCGTGGAAAGAGTCTCCAATAGAGAAGCCAGACTGACCTATGAGGAGGCAGGGAGTGGGGGCACCCAGCAACACCAGATGGTGCTAGAGATGTCCTCTCCAACAATATGTTACAATGAGAAATCAGAAAAACAAGAAGTACAGTCAGTGTCTGCTAATATTGGACTGTTTGATAGAGCTAAATGGAGCCAGGCCAGTAATGCATCACATGGGACAGATAGTGCAGGGAAGGAAGACAGAGCGCCAGGCAATCCTGCGCTCAACACTCCCCCCCGTGAGGTAGAATCCTATAGTGAAGTGATGCAGGACAGAGCTGCAGGCAAGCAGACTGAGACATTTGATGGAGTCAAGTCAGCACGAAAGGAGCATGAAAATTGTAGTGCTGCCTCCTACGACACTCCACCCAAAGAGTCATGTAGTAAAGGGAAGGAGAAAGGACCTGCCTCAATCAACACTTCACGCAGTGAGAACTTCATTACTCTACTTATCTCACTCATTATGTCTGAAGCCTATACTGTGATTATTTGGAGAATAATTTGTTCTCATATGGCAATTAAATATTTTTCAGACATTTTCATACATTCATAATAATTTCATACATTTTCTCTGCTCATATTATATTACCCCACCCCCACCAGCTTCGTTTTGCAAAATTGTCCTACATTCTATATTATATTAGGTATTTAAATTCCAAGTAGTTAATGTCCCAGGAAGAGGGCGAAAATAGGTGAACTGCATTAACTCTACAAACAGAAATGGCAAAGGCCACTCTATAAGATGTGTTAAAGGAAAGGATTTGTGGTGCTTATTGCTGTTACTAGCATGAATACAAAGCTCATATTTGTGATGTATATTTAATGACCAGGGATACAAGTGAATATGTTAATATGAATTGTAGTGAACCGCAAATTTGTGGGCTCAAGCCGCAAGTTTCATGATAGGACTTTCTTCAATATCAGTGAAAGAGGGGGAGAAATAGCCACCTCCCTGACTGACATTACCATCCTGCCTCCTGAGTATTACTCGGCTTTTTCTTGACCCAACTAGTTCACTAGACATGAGACAGCTTCATACATGTCCATCTTCAGAGGTATCATGGCTACATCCTTGCAAGCATTGCCAAATATTTCAGTGTCGCCATTGGAGTGTACTAATTGATCCTCCAAGGCCTGGTCTACCGTATTGCTTTGTCAGCAAATGGAACCACGTCACTAACTTCTGAAGACGCAGAGTTGTTAGCCACCCCTAAAGGGCCCTTGCCCACATCACCGCATCATGTGTGATGGGGCCTTCCCCTCTAGGCCTCCCTCCTGTGTGGTTGTGTCAGCCACACAACTGACGAATTCACAGGAGAGTTCCCCAGCAAGGTGCTCACAAAGGGCAGACTTTTCCTTGTGGAAGAGGAACCTGGTCATGAGACAACTGCAGGGCGGTCTCTTGCACAACCCCCTGACAGAGTTGCGCCAGAACCCCAGCCTTATTAAATTCCACAATCACATCCTTGTGACCCTCTTGTGGAGATGGTCCAGCCTGTCCTACTATGGTGGCAGAAACTAGAGCCTGAGCCCTTCCCCGACTCGGCCCCCAGATGGAAGCCGACATCTGTGTCAACATCAGAGTTATTAGCTGACAGTGGTGATAGCTTGTCCAGGATTGGGAGGCTGACCCTGAGAGTCTGGCACTGTGAACCAAAACATCTCGCGCTGTAGACCAATGGTTTGCATCTGGTCTTGGGGGTCTTTGACCTCTTGCTTGTGACGGAGTCACAGCTTTTCCAGACCCTATACCTCTTTTTGAAGCTGTGCCATCTTCCCCTGGACCCTCAAATGATCCAGTTCCTCAGCCTCAGCCTCAGCCTCAGCTAATAACTTTGTGGCTGTGACTGTGAGTAAGCCTTGAATCTCCATGATTCTTGGCTTCTATCCTCTCCTGCTCCTGCTGCATAAAAAACTGATAGTCACCCACCCCGTTTCCATGGTCATCTCCATTGCTTTGGAACCAAGGTTCACAGGGGTTGTAGTGGAAGGAGTTGGGTCAACTATCATTGGAACATCCATGGACATCCCAGGTGTAGGGTTTGGAGCAGAAAGAGGCCATGGGCAAGTCACAAGGCCTTGTGCTGACGCAGTAAAGAAACCAATGTGCGGCCCCTGTGACCTATGTGGTTGAAAGGCGGGTTTTGAGGCATCCAACAAGGCCTGTGTCATTACTTTGACCAAGGCCGTTCTTTCTCATGTGGCTTGGATCAAGTCAGTTGGAGACTGTCCCATCCCAGCATGAGCACTTGCCAGTGGCGGAACAGAAGGCAGAGTCTGTCGCTCTTAAGCTTGCGCTCGTAACAGGCGTTTTTTGCCCGGAGTTCCTGATTTTCCCGACAGACACCATTCAGCTCCAACTTGGAACCAACTATATCTGCTTGTATTTCATCGCCTATTGCGTAAAAGAATTTATTAGTGTGCTCTGCAATTTCTAGGCCTTTCAAAGAATTCCCTTCTTCGTTATATAATTGGGTACTATTATTCTTTTGCTTTCCTTGCAGGTCAGAGACAATTTGTTCAGATTTTCATCATACCACTCTGGTCGCTCAGATTTGAATTTAATTACTTGTGTCGGTGCTAGATGATTCGCCCCTTCTTTTAACTGCTTGAACACAATGTTCCAGGCTGCAATACTGTTGTATTGGGAGGCTAGCTGGTAGATAGACAGGGGAGTCTAGTAGAAGGAGAAGGGACATGAGGACTGCGAAATCTAGACTGCTTTATTCTTACTCATTCTGGAACCCCTCACAGGAGAAGCTCACATGCTAACTCCTGGAGGGGGCGGTGCTCTATCCCTGATAGGCCCCTCAGGATGGAGGGGGGGCAATGGCAACTCCAGCTGTATAGCATCACCCTGTTGCTACTCATTGACCACCCTCCATGACACAGGCATGAAAAAAACCAGAAACAAACACATATAATACAATAAATGCCTTTAAATCAACATCATAATATATCCTAAGATTTCCTAGGATAAGTTTCTTTTTCTTTTTCTTCTTGCTTTGTTGCGTTACATATTTTGGGATAATAAATTTGAGGGTAGCTGAACCACGACCTCATTACATAAAATATCATTAATTTCTATAGTTGTTAATTATATAAAAACTGGATTAAGAACTATTCCCTCATTCTATCCCCTCCTTCTCCCACAGGGGGGGTCTCTGCCCAAAACACCTGGACACATGCACAAAAACATATTGCAAAACACCATTTTCATAATTATTTAAATACAAGGGACAAACCCAAGATAGCCACTGCTAAACAATTGCAAACATGGCATATTCCATGTACCATCACACAAAATCGACCAAGCACATCACAATATCATATAACCATACATCATTTCCCAAGAAACCTATAAGTGTGCATCATTTAATTTAATGACCCGACCTTGAACTCTAAACTTAGAACTGTCATGGCTAACTGTGGCAAGCATGACAATGTTTTGCCGGAATTGACAAATGGATTATTCTCTATTTCGTTGCTCACCACCATTCAGCAAGCAAATTATGCTAAGTACAAGGATATCCGGAACATTATCGGTGATTTTGGAGCTAATGGTAGTGATATTGATGCTTACAGAGCAGTAGAATTACGGCATGGCCTGTTTTGCCTGGTTGTCACTAGGAGGCGACCATTGTATCACAACATAGCTTGCACGATGTCTACTATCGTCACGTTTTGGCAAGCCCTAGGCATTAATTATTTAAAAATGGCTAATATTTCCAGTGGTGGTGACCAAGACTTTATACACGTTCCAAACTGAGTCTGAGGCATTTGTTCGAAAATAAACCCCAAGGCCCGTAGGGCCGAGGGGTTTATTTTCAAACAAAAGCCGAAGACACCAAATCTCGGGAATTAATCACTTTAATAGCCGATTTTTGGATTCAATACTACTGTTTAAACACATATTAACAAATATTAGACCCTTAAAAAAACGTTTTAGATGTACTTACAGCATGAAGAACTGCAATAATTTAGCTCCTCCGCTCGAATACAATTTTACATCTGACATGGAAAGGACCGAGTCAAAAAGAGCCTTTATAACATCCAAATCAGCATGTTTTACACGTTTCAAACCAACACATTTTAAAATTTAGTTTATTTTACCTCAGTCAAACCAATATCACATAAGTACACGTAATCATAACTTCATATTGTCGGTTACGTCAGCCGCACTCTCCATTCCAGAAACAAACAAAGCTTCCACTTTTTGCATGCAACCAACGCATCAGACTTCCGGTTTACGAATGCCGTGTTCCGTGTGTCTAGGGACTTAAAAAAGAAATAAATAAAAAATCTGAATCGCTAGAAATGATTTTAATATAGTTTTACCCCCCGATAGCGAAGTTTTAGTCCAGTGGTGATTTCAGAAGCCATAGATCTTATCTTTCCAAATATGATAATATCTCAAAATTCATTTTTTACGACTCATGACTCACTTTCCTGAAACACCTCACATTTATGTTGTGTCGCCAAAGAACCAATGTTGCGTCACCAAATACTATGTGAGTGGGTCCAAGCAGAGAGAGCTGTCCTGTGAGATATAAAACATGTTTCATCTATAAGAATTCAATTTTCTATTATTTATTCCTGAATAAAAGAGGTTTTGATATTTTTTGATATCTTATTATTTTGTTTAATTATTTCATCAAAATGCTTCATCCATTTAAAAAGAATCACCTATATCCTGGATATATCAAATATCCTGGAATGGTAGAGGAGTAAATTTATACTAACAAATTTTCATAAAAACAATTAGCACACTGCCATGCCTGCACCAGCCATGCTAAAAAATGTCCTGCCAATTTGTGCAGTCCCTTCATATCCAGCTGCAGTGTAAGTGCAGCCGGATGTGCAACCCTTGCACAGCCATTGCACATCCAAGCCAACTGCAGCCAAAGTGCAGCCGGTTGCGCAAGCCTGGCCTACACTGGCTGCACTTTTCCCTAAATCTGGAGGTAGTCCACTGTGCAACGGCTGTGCGTCCTAAGTGCATCAGCGCAACCTGGGATCTCTTGAACAAAAGTCAATGAAATTATAATGTTTATGTTGTATCCTGAAAACATTACAAATCTCTCTGTATTGACTAAGATACTCATTGACTGTTTTTTTATTAAATAGAATTGGCTAGTGATTAAGAGACTATTAGACATTACTTATTGCATACAGGTTTTTACCTGATATTCTCTTGACCTAACTCCCAAGATCCATTCCCTAATCAAATCTCCTTTCTTCACACATCACTATTTAATACAATTCATAGGAAATTCAGCTATTGGTATGTGCCATCCAGATGCTGCAGAACTGGTGAGAGGAAAGGAAGTGCTTTTGAAGCTTCCAAAGTCAGACATTGAATTGAGAATTCCAGCTGATGCTACACCAGAGGGATCTCAGGGTTTGGTACAAGGCATGGTACACACTGACCTAAATGGTTTCACCAAGTTCCTTCAAGATGAAGAGTTCTTTATTTCACCCATAGTTGAATTCATCTGCGATGTAGCTCCTTTTGACAAGCCTGTTCACATCTCCATTCCTCACTGCCTGGTTGAGAGAGAAGGCTTAGAAGATTATGTTAATGTGTATCGCTTATCTGCAAATGGGCAAATAGAGGTAGTATTGTTAGTCTGCTTTACATTTGTATTTTGCAAATGATGTTGTGTTAGTGTTAGTGTTCTGTTTGTTCAGACATTTTGTGAAAATTTTGCTAAATGTGCTAAATGAGAATGATATGGATTATTGGAAACATGCAAAATAAGCTATAATCATTAAATTTCATGTAGAACTGTATTTGTTCTGCCAAAACTTCTAATATCATTCAGACACTGGCATTGATGTATTTAAAGTATACTCTATAATTAAACAAACCTTATTTTTATTCATCTAGCTCATAGGCAAAGATTCAAATGCAGGGATGTATTTCACAGTCATTGGAAGCACCATAGAAATCATGACTCCTCAGTTTTCAAAATTCATGTGCAGTTCCCATGGTCAGTATTGTCAAAAAGCAATCATCCATAGGTTGTGTCAACAGCCCAAGAGTCGTAGCTCAGACCACACCATCTTAATTTCTCCGCGCCTGCTGATTGGTTGCGCCACTTTGAAGGAGTTTGACAATGAAGTTAGTATTCTTACTGGGCTGAGGGTTAACTTTCCACAGAACTAGTATTTTATAACTGTCAGACATGCTATTCCTTGTCTATTATTAACATAATAATAATAACCTGATTATTACTGGTAGATCCCTACTGTCACTGTAAACCACAAGCATCAAGCATTATTTTGTGTATGTCACTAAAGGATTATGGCACAACTTGCAATTGGTGCTGTCAGCTGTATAAGGTTCTAATGCCAGAGCCCAGAAACTGCTTTCAGGGAGTGACTTTATCTTTTTAATCCCTCCTAAACAATCAATTACGCTAAACCTGTCTGTATACATCTGTACTTCATCTACAATGCCACACATGTGAAACTGTGTATCAAATATAGGACAGATATATGAAATCTCACTCTATCTAAGTATTTAGCTTGTATTCATGAACTACACCTATTCCAAGAGGTGTATTTCAATAAGGCCAAATGTTCTTCATTATATTATACTAATTATCTTAGCCAACTGATCCTGAGCAATGGATATGGACAGACTATCCATGCTATGTTGAGGGTTTCCATAAGTGCGGTGGAATAACAACAACTGTTAAAGTTGCTGAAAATGACTGGAAGGTTTTGATGGATGGCTCCTACAGGCCAGGACCCTATATCAAGGTATTTATTTACATAACTTGGTACAAAACTAAAATTCTATGCTCCAAAAAACCTGATAATTGTTAATCATGTGTAGATATAGAAATTTTATTCAAGTTCATCAGGTACAAGAAGAGGACATGTGACTCTAAGATTAGACAAGCTAAAGTTATTTCTTCCATCTGGCCCTAGACCGTCTCTGACACATAACAGTATTATTATACATTGACATCATATTTAGATCGAAACAAGTTAATCCATACATTTAAACATAATTATACATTGTAATCTCCATTAACTGTATCACTAGACAATTCCTTTATCAAGATGGAAGATTTTAAGAGCACTTAATTCTAACATCGTTATTCGTATTACAAGTACCTTTTTGGTGTGTCCACCCTACATTACTGTAAATTAATCTTATCTACTTTACAATGTTCAGGATCGGATATAATTTCTGTGTGTAGTACTTACAATAGATAGGTTGAATAGTAAAACAATGGAATGAAATACTCCTGAAAAAGAGTACCCTACCTCCCCTCCTTTCTCTTATGATATCTACATTGATATCTCAATCTTGTTAGAAGGTATTATACACCTTAGAGGTTAATATAGATATAGTAATTATGGTAGTTCCAGTATGTATATAAGTACAATTTTTGCAATTTTGCAATTCGACATTCCACATTCCACATACATTCAATTTACATTCAATTCTTTTCTTTGTCTTGACCATTGTCGGTCTCTTACTGGGTTTTAGAGAAATGTTTGCAATTTCTTAAATCACAAATTAGCATTAATAATCTTCATTAATACTGACAATGATGGCAGATCAGGCACTTCATGTACTATTATTATATTGTAGAAGACATTTATGTCACCTGGCACCCAAAAGCAACTGCCTCTTGTGATGGGCCTTGGTAATGCTATGCTGAAATCCTCCACAACAGATAATCTGTCCTGCAGTGTGAACCTGTCTTTTGACTTTAGGAATAGGCCAATTGATGAAGAATTCCAGATTGTTCAATTCTTCCCTGGTAATTATTCAACATCATGCAGAGAAGTGAAATCTTTATTATTTACTGGGGAAACAATTCTTTTAGTGGCATGTGTAAACTAGTGACATCTTGCAAAATAGTTACTCATAGTTTTTACACTCCTTTTACAAAGGCATCCCGATCATCCCAAAGATTGCCAAAGAGTACCAAAATGGGATAAGCTAAATGTTACCATACATGTTTCTCAAAGATATGATGTTTATCATTGTATTGACATCTAAACCTAGTTGCTAGGCTATTGCTAAGGTGTTGACCAAGACACAGAGAAAGTCTTTCTTTCATGCTGAAAAGGTTTAATAGACTTGGGCCAGACCATCATGCACAGTATCACTCCATCTGTTGTGTATTGATTTTGAAACACTATATATTTAATATTGGATCACAGCTTCATGGTTAGTGTTTTATCAGTATTCTCTATTTGTGTTGTTGCTTGTTAAACTTTACTGTTCTGACCATCTAAACATTATGTTCAGTACAGGGACATGGAGAACAGCCAGTACAGCCACCTCAGGCTGATGCCAGCATGCAAGCTGCTGGTGGAGCTCCTCTAAGGTATGTAACTCTATACAAGTACACAATGCCTGCCTAATAGCAGTATATTTATGTGGTTAAATATTGATAGATAGGTGTATAAAGTGTGATAATGATTTCCCCAAGTTGCATTCTTATCATACTTACTGTGTAAGTGCATGTTGCATTGGTGGTGAATCATGTTTTTTTCTGTTTTTCTTTTTCTTTTTTTTTTATCTTAGCTGTCCAATTAATTTATTGTACTCTCAAGTAATTAAATGCTGAATTGACTTTGCTATTGCAGTAGTATTCAGCAACGATAACATATGAATATATTATCACTGAAATACTTGTCATGTTTATTTTGCCTCTTTTTCAATGACCAATAGCTACACAAATTCTATGGGATGGCATATATGCAGGCCCTGTATTGGCAGAAATACTATACTATAAAGACCCTATACTTTGCTACTTTGTATGCATGAGTAGGCAGTCACTTGAATGGGCAGTATGTACAGCTACATTTGTATGCATGTTTTTTTTTTTTTTTGACATTTCTTTATTCAGGTATAACAACTTAGGCATATGCCAAGAGTCATAGAAAAAAACATGGCTAGGGTAACCCCTATCTCCCGCCAGGCCCTGAGGGTGGACTTACGGTTGAGTCATATATCTGTGAAGTCATGTCATGAACGAAACAACTTAATTACGTAACATGTAACAAGTATGAATTAATGAGATGTGATGAAGATGAAATTTAAAATATTATATAAAAGATGGTAACGATAAAAATATTATACATGGAGTACATCGATGTTTGAATCAATCATTTCTCATGAGATATAAAATGTAAAGTGTAAACAGTAAATAGTATTGGCAGTTATTAGATTTTCCATATATGGACCTATATAGATACGTCATACTCAAGTGTACCTAACCGGATACCTTAGTTCAGGCACCTGCGATCACATAAAGTAGCGTTCAATGGGGATCTGTCCCCCTAATAGCGCGTTCTTAATTGTAGTTTTAAACACTAATTTATCCTCGATAGCTTTATAGTTATAACCCAGTTCGTTCCACATCTGTATGCCAGTGTACGCTAGAGACTTTTGGAATCTGTTTTCCAAGGGACGATTTAATTTAAAATTAAAACAATTTAACACTTTGCAAGTCCCTAAATTTCCCTATGTCATTACCATGTATATAGTTTATTTCCAGTAAACAGATACAGACTTATATAAACAGATGTCTGGAAAAAGGATGGTCTCCATCTGCGCTAATCGTAGCCCTACCAGGAGGTCCTATACTACACTTGATAATAATTTTAACCATAAGATTAACATCAATGGTATACTATACATGGACCAGTGTCGGTTAGACCGGCTTAAGTAGCACAAATACAAATATTACTTCAGCTCTCGTATTGTACAAGTTGGTGATTATTCTTATCACAGTGATGTACTTTGCAAATTATTGTGTCTAGACTATCTGTTGGTGTCCGTTCCCACACTGGACCACCAGCATTCTAACGAACATGGTGTGTCCACTGTCAGGCCAGGCACCCAACTGTTCAGTTTCAAGTGTTGTATAAAATCTCTACAGTCTATATTTATATTTACATTCTGTTCTTGTATTCTATGGGTATATAAATATATATCACAGTAGTTGGTTGTACATTGGACACTGGCATTCTGATGGACACCAGGTCTATGGTCAAACCTCAGCATTTTGTTGTCAGGTGGGTCGAGAGCATTCTGATGAACACTGTTCAAACCATCTGACAGGATTGCTGCTTAGCTTTTTATTCTTGTTTGATTTTTACTCTTTATACTATCATCTTACATCAAGCGTTTTGCTTGGTGTGTGTGTTCAAACAAGCCTTTACAGATTTAATTAATGTAAGGTCTTGAAATTTCCCTATGTCATTACCTCTGATGAAGCCAAACTTCACTGCGAGATGTTTTCAGTTGAGTTGTCTTCACCATCTTCATAATAATTATTATTATATTTAATTCCAGTCATAAGCCAGAAGACATTTTGGAAAAACTGTTCAGGAGAGAAGATTATCACATGCTGAGAAAGGATGATGATGCCAAGGAGTTCTTTAACACTTTGCAAGTCACTTTAACAAATGACATGTTCTTTAGTCCTTCCCTCTTCGCGAACCTTGTCAAAACTTGTGTCATTGATGAAGCCTCAAGACAGTCTTTACAGGTCAGTTCATGTTAGTGTAATGTTTAGTTATTATACCTACAGGTCAGTTTATATATAAAATAGTATTATACCAAATTAGAGTATTTAAGATGAAGGCTACTCAATTGTAAAAAACTTGTTCTTGAATTTTGTATTTGTTTTTTGAGCGTGTGTGTGTGTTTGTAGGGGGGAGGTGGCAGCCCTAATATACTTAATGGCAGAATGGAAATAATCAATGCAATAGCCATAAATTAAAACAATATTCATTACATGATACATACAATGCAATAACCCTGGTCCACCTACCACCGGAAAATCTTCCTTTGTATTTGTTCTGGGATTTTTAAAGAACCTGCTGTACTTACCACATCATTCAGTTATAATTATGTAGTCAGAGAAATCTGTATATGAATGAACTGGAGAACTGGTGTCACAAACTTATAAATAAATGTCTTAACATGTGTGAACAATAGCTATGAAACATACACGCACTTCTAGCAGGCTGGAATCTTGAGGGTCATTATGGAGTATATTTATATGTAAATGTAGGTATAAATGATTGACTGAACAGTAGCGCGGCACCTGAATCTAGTGTGTTGACGGTTGCTAGGAGACTAGCCGGTCTCGAACAGAACAGAACAGTACCTGCCGGTGCGAACATTGGAAAATTTTTCTGTGTGGAAAGAAAAAAAAAAACGTATAACTACTGTCTGCAGATGCCCCAAGAGATATTTTGCAGGGGGTGCTTCAAACAGCACATACGACCTAGTTGTCTACAAAAAGAGGCTATTGCTAAGGCTAAGGCCAAGAAAGCGGCCAAGAAATCAAGTGTTGTACCGGCTAGCAAGATCGCAAAGGTAACTGTTAAGACTGAGCCCTCGATTCCAACCGTAACTTTACCAGCTAGCACTGTCATGGAGAAGGCGGAATTGGCCTCTTTGGCAGACATCGAGGAGAAAGATGTACCAGACAGAGACTCTCCGGCGTATTTGACGTTTGTAGAGGGCGTGATCACCAAAAAATCAGAGGCTGTGAAGAAATACAAATTAGACGCCGACATATCTGCTGCTGAGCAAAAGCTTAGGGATTTGAATCTTACACTCACCGACAGCGACAAGGGAGGTGGTGATTCTCGTAGGTCGCCGGGCGGTCCGGTCCGATCTCCGGGTCGATCAGCTGGTGCTTCAATAGGTAACTACCGTCCTGAATCGTATGTGGCTGATGCTAAGTCCTATAAGGATATCTCTTATCGTTACATGGTCCATGGGTGTGTTAGAGTTCTCCAGGATATGATAGATAACGGCGAGGCCATTGAGGGATATGTAGCGCACCTTCGTTATGTCACATGTAAAGCTGCCAGAGAGAGATATCTCGACTCTGCCATTTTGGATTACGAGAGAGAGGTAACTACTAAGGTTCTCAATGGCATCATTGAAGATTGGCCATCGGTAGACGTGGAGAGTGATTGTATTTATCTCTGCGCCGAAAACATGCGTAGTTCCAACTACCAAGGATATCGCCGTGGAAATTACCAAAGTGGCGGTGGTTGGGGGAAGGATAAGGAAAAAAGTGGTCCACTTTCTCCCCACTATGATTTCCGCACTAAATGGGTGCCTGACGCCTGCTGGAAGTGGAACAACGGCAGGGACTGTTACAATTGTAGATTCCGGCATGGTATTTGTGGCCTCTGTAAGGGAGCACATCGCTCCAAAACTTGCGATATTCAGTTGAATTGGTTGCGAGAACACGCCGTGTCTTCACCGGATGTTTCGCCCGGAAGTGGCTTGGAGCATGGGGAACTCTCCACCGGTGGAAAACAGAAATGATGCCAAGATGGCGGCCTCAGCCAGCTTTCGGCCCCTTCGACATCTGATGATAACCGTTTATTCATGGGATTACCTGTTCTAGCTTCAGATGAGGTGATTACTGATACTAATTTAGCCGAGCTTTACCGATTATGTGCTCAAGTTCCGGCTCACGGCGTGTTAGATGGTGTAGTGAGGCAATTTAAACCAGCTGGCTGGGCAAAATGGTTAGCGAACGGTGATCTACTTGACAGTGACGCGCATTGGTTACTCGATGGTGTCTATAATGGTTTCCGTTTAGTTGACCCAGAATGTGATGTAGTCGCCTATGAAATGAAAAACTATTCTTCGTGCTATTCTACCAATAATGTGACTAAGTTAGACAAACTCCTCCGTAAAGAGCTGGAGATGGGTAAGCTCTCTGTTTCTTCTATTCGTCCCACCTGTGTTCATGCCATGGGAGTTATTGAGAAGTCAAACGGAGGGATTAGACCAATCACAGACTGTAAGCGGCCCATCGGCGCCTCTATTAACAACCATGTGAGTGATGTTTGCTCGACTTTCGCCTTTGTGACTCTCGACAAAATCATGAGTGAGCTACAGCGAGACATGTTTATGTGCACCGTGGATTTGAAGTCAGCCTACCGTACAGTTATGATACACCCTTCAAACCGTACCTTCTTCGGATTACAGTGGAGAGTGGGGCATCAGGAGGTGTATTTGGTGGACAATTTCATCTGCTTTGGTTCACGGACTGCCCCTTACTGTTTTTCACGTATAACCGATGCTGTATCACGTATGATGCGTAGACATGGCTACCTATGTTATTCATATTTGGATGACTTTCTCATTTGCAAGGATTCTTATGAGAAGTGTGTAGCTGGCCAGCAGTTCTTGATACATGTGTTAGGTGAGCTCGGGTTTTATGTGTCTTGGGAGAAACTGACGCATCCGTCTCAGAGAAATAGATATCTGGGTATTTACCTGGATAGTGTGGCAATGTCATTAAGCCTACCAGAGGATAAGGTGGTAAAGTTGAGACATGAACTAGCCTTTTTCCAGAATAAAGGGTTTGGTTCTCGTCGTCAGATCAGGAGGCTGGCAGGTCTCTTGAACCATTGTAGTAAAGTGATAAAAGGAGGAAGATTGTATTGTCACCACGTTCTGGAGTTACTGAAACCCTTGGCTTTGAAGCGTCGGGTGCACTTGAATAGGGGCTTTCACAACGACTTGGAGTGGTGGAAGTCAGCACTCGACGATTTCAATGGCACCCGAGATCTCACCATGGAATCAGATGAGAGAGATGGTATTGTTTTGTTGTGTGATGAGGAGAAGTTTGTTGCCAATTATAGAGACCTGGCCTACCTTGGAGCTTTTCGGCCGGGGGATTCTACAAAGGAGGAACTCATCTCTTGTGCTCATCAGCGAAACATGTCATGCATTTTTGTCAATCACCCTCTAAAGAATGCTCGTTTGTTTAAAGCGCTGGTGGCCTTGTCGGTGGTACTATATCACTGGTTGGGGTTCTATTCAAATGTGGGTATTTGTGTTCTGTGCCCGGATAGAAAGTTCATCAAGTGTTTGACTAAAGAGAGAGCGCCAGACGAGCATTGCGCTAATATTATCAGAACTATATATTGGCAGTGTATTCAACGAAACTGCTATTTAGACCCTATGCTCATCTAATTTCAGAGCTTCGCAATTTGGACGGGAGAGTCTCACTGATACAACAGAATGCCTTGGCAGACAGCTCTCAGGCTGTGAGGGCGTCACAGTGGCGGAAATACCATTTCTTCTGTGAGCAAGTCAACATCCATCCGTACCCTATAGTGGCCGACAACGTTTGCCGGTTTCTAGTCTGGGCGTCGGATACTCTGTCTTATACGTCCCTAGAGAACTACACCTCGGCGATCAATCACTTGGCGAAGCTTGATGGATCTCCAGACCTGCGAGCTGACTTTAAGGTGAAGCTCACTCTGAGAGGCCTTAAACGACTGCTCGGTGATAAGAAATCTGCCAAGGAACCTATCTTCCCAGAGGATTTGATAAAGATTTTTTGGATGGTGGATATAAATTCTCATAAGGAAATAGCGTGTTGGCTTGGCTTATTATTGTGTTTTCGAGCCCTGCTAAGGAAGTGCCATGTTTTTTCGGGGTCATTTAATGATCATCTTTTGCTTCGTTCTGACATCACCTGGTTTGATTGGGGCTGTTTGATAAAAGTCTCGAGTTCAAAAACAAACCAATTTCGGAACCGTGTGTTAGAGATACCAATTACCTACACTAACAACGTCCTGTGTTTGGCTACACAATTGAAAGGCTGGATGGAGACCTCACCGGCTTCACAAGACTCGCCCCTAATTTCTTATTCGGGTGGTGTTTCTGTGCATTACGACTATGCCTTGAAAAAGTTCAAGTTCTGGGCAGGGAAGTGTGGCATTAACAAAGACATCGGATTACATAGCCTTAGGAGAGGGTCGGCGACCTTTCTCCATATGTCAGGCCTCAGTCTTACTGATATTAAAATAGCAGGAGATTGGCAGAGTTTGGCAGTGCTGATTTACTTGAACACTCCTACGACATACAAACTGGACTTGGACAGGAAGGTTGCTCTGAGACTTTCGGAATTCTAAAATTATATATATTCTTCATCATGATATATTCTTCATCTTTGGGTTTGGGCAGATTGAGCCCGCTCTGGAACTCAATAAAAGTATTCCGAGAGCCCACTCCTTTCTCACCTTATTCATTACCGATCATTTATGGAGTATATTTATATGTAAATGTAGGTATAAATGATTGACTGAACAGTAGCGCGGCACCTGAATCTAGTGTGTTGACGGTTGCTAGGAGACGTTGCTAGGAGACTAGCCGGTCTCAAACAGAACAGAACAGTACCTGCCGGTGCGAACATTGGAAAATTTTTCTTTTTTTTCCTGAATTGACTCGAATTGGATTCTTGAATTGACTTGAAATTGAATTTGTTTGAAGTTGTTTGAAGTTGTATCGATGTTGGGGCAGATTGAGCCCGCTCTGGAACTCAATAAAAGTATTCCGAGAGCCCACTCCTTTCTCACCTTATTCATTACCGATCATTTATATGCACATAACATCACATCTCTCACTTGAGTTAGTGGTGTGTGAGTGTGACGACGGAGGGGGGGGGGGGGGGAGAACACAGTCCCACATATCCATTCAGGCTCCGTAAGATACAGATATGGTAATAGCTATCTATACATTGACACTCCAGGTGGAGGAAGGGAATGCTAAGAAGGCACTTGCGCTATGTGACAGAATCAGGACCTACGGCAGGCTTCGTGGATTACTATTCTGCCTTGTGGAGTCTAACCAAGAATACATCTTACAGAACCATGATATTGACCCTGACAAGTTCAAACAGAGGTTCAAAGGTTTATTTCTTATTTCTAATTTGGCAGGAACTATCAAAGCATGAGTACTAACTAAGCTTAATCACCATGATTTATTCTGGATAAATGCCCACATTTTGTGGGTGCTCCTATGAAGATGTATCAAGTTGCAGCCTTATACAGTTGTACACTTTTAGGTGAAAATAATATGCTGAGATCAGATCAAAATATTTTCATGGACACACCAGCCTAGCGACAATATTAGTAATGGAGATGCCTTTGAAACAATATTGTTGGAAAATGGAAATAAAACTAATAAATGCTAAAACTAGAATACTAAACTAATGCACTTGAAAATATTGTAGGTCTATGCTTTTGTTATTTCAGAAACCATGCGTTTGAAATAAGACTGCTGTGTACTGTATCCATCCATTTATGTGAACCAAGTATAGAGACAAGAGCTACTGATGTCTGATCCAGGCTGACTATGAAGAAAATACAAAAGTATTGTTGACCATTTCACTGACACCCACAGTCAACAACTAGAGATTCTGGCTACTGCTGTGTTGTATGGCCTGGACTGGAACAACAGGGGCTTTCCTACTCTTCTTGAGATGGTAGCCTTCTCACCCTACACATCTATACTAGCAATTGTCAACACATGTAGCTCATTCTAGATTCATCACACTCCCCTTGGATCTCTCACTATCATACCATCTCATGTACCATCCCATCTAATCATTCTTGTTGTTTTAAACAACAAAATACATGTGCAGAGGGCTATAGCCCTCTCAAATCTTTTCTATCGCCATATCTATGGCCTTTTTCACATTTGCCATCTATTCAGAATACTAGACTATGTGTATACTAAAGAAAAAAGTTCTTCAACCAAGACAGAGAGCAGCTATGAGCCCATGAAGTAGTTAGCTACCACTAACAGCACATTCTGTGCCTACGCTCATCACCCATACTTCCATGTGATCGTGTACATTGTGTATAATAAATCTGATATACTAGTATTGCTCCATTAATTCTTATTCATGAAACAATCCTGAGAAATATCCATAATACTGATGTTTGCACCTTTGAACAATCTCTGGGAATCTCCAAGAATTTCTGGTTGTATTCAATACATTAACAGTTACAGATGTCATACACATTCTGGTGTAGAAGAATAATTAAAGAGAAATCTGTAGATAGGGTAAAGCTTTGATATCCATTGACTATAAAAACAGAACAGATCCAAAAGGCTTCTACGGTGGTTGAGTGAACATTATTGCTCAAGCCTTATTATATCTCCTGTCACTTGGCCTGGTAGTATTGTCAGGCAAGGGGAGCATCTAGCCTCATCACCTAAGGAGGAGGGGAAAAGGAACTCACTAAGTATTTCTCTATTACTTGTCTATCCTGGAGAAGCACTTAGACATATTATTACATACTTGTGTGATTACAGAGGTGCCATTCGGCGGTGCAATTAGAAATCTTGTATCACATACGTATGTGATTACAACCAAACTACTTTCGAGCATCACATGACTTGATCTGACCAATGAGAAGCCAGAATTAAAATCATCTGCTTGACCCGCTTTTTCAATGCCGGCACAGCCGCACGTTCGCTAGTTCAAGTGACCAGCAATAAACAGCAACAAACAGATGAAGATGTGTATTTGCCGGAGCTAACATCAGCGGTGGAAGTTTTATTCTCCATGTTGAGAAGTAATTTGAGTAATATGATATGTATTGCTTATTTAATGTCTAAATAAAGATGAAAGTTATGGTTTGTTGACATTTTTTGTGAACGTATCATGACTTGGTAACCAGTGAGAGAAAAATAATCCCCCCCCTGAAGAATTTCAAGCGATAAATTGAGATCCATAAGGTAGAAAACCAAATACATAACTTTAATGTCCAGTTCGAGTTATATTAATTCCGAAGAAATCAGACGTAGAAAGATATATTAAAGAAAAATTGAACCATGGTAGTGAAAAGTCTAAACGCGCAATGATATAACTTACTTCCGCCATCATGGCTTCCGCTGTCATGTTCGTTCAAGACCGATGTCCGCAAACTCGATGGAAACCAAGGTGTAATGTCATTAAAATCGTCTTTCTCTTGTTGATTTAGTATGAAATAAATATTAAATAGCCCTCTGTCGATGTCAAATCGATCTCGACGTCTCGATCAATTTGACATCGACATCGGGCTATTTAATATAATAGTCAATTTTATCAACCTTGGCCTTTGATTCAGACTCCCTGAACTAAACTAACAATATAGTTCTCCCCCTCCCCCTCCCACCTTCCTTTGCTAAAGATATTCAAAACATATACTAGCAAGTAAATATAATATATATAAGTCCATTCAATAGAAGTCATCGCAACATTTACACACGAGAGGCTAGTCTCTATACCTGAGTCATCACCTGTTTGAGGACATATGTTTAGATCCCCTGCTACAACACCATCTATAGGGTCACTTGGAAGACATACAGTTTGCAGAAATTGTATTCCTTGTTTTGATGTACGAAATAAAATATATATTGACTCCGTTACACAGTATAAGTGTTGTGTTAAGATCAGTCAGAAGTAAAACAATGGATTTTGAAATATCATCTTATTTTAAAAGATGAGATCAAGTGGATTGCGATAATGGTAAACATCTAATAATTACTTCGAGAGAGAGAGCACTATTTCAGATTTCTCCTTGATGTATAATGTATAATGTATATTAATAACAAACTGACAGGAATAACTGAGTAAAGCATTGACATCTGATATATTGTTGAGTCCTGAATAAAAAGTATTTTCAATGAATCAATAGTAAAATAGTAAAATAATGCTAACCTCAGATATGCGTAGATATATTCAATACACAGTAATGACACTTTGTACATGTGCTCATGCTACTAACAGCTAAACACCCTATAAATGGAAACATTCTTTTTCACTCATTTTCCATATTAGAATCTGACCAAATGTTTTACTGGGTTGAAAAACCGATTTTTCAACTGAAGACACAGTGATTTACATATATTATCATACTACTAAAGGAGTAACTCAGACCCATCTTAGAATCTTTAGTGAATTATCATGTGTTTTGCATTCAGAAAATAAGAAAATGCTGATAAATAGTGAATTTCTACAGTAATAAATATAAACATATTGTGTATGAATTAAAAAGTGCCGAATCACAATTTATTTCTCAGTGTAGGTATTATTCTCTATTCTATAAAAAGATCAACCTCCTGATGAAGGGCCACATTAGCCCAAAAGCTTGAGAAAACTAATGAAACCTTCATTAACTTTATTATGTTCTCCATAATTATCCTCTATCAAATACTTCGGCCATGCCGATATACAGTGAGCCACCTTCCCATCGATTCTATAAAAAGTGGGCTTATTTCCTCGTTCCACTGCACCCAGTGACTGGTGAACGATTAGTGCTAAAGGTTGTGTTGGCTGTCGCCGTCTGCACATCTCGGGATCCCTGGCCATGCAGACAGCGAGAGCCAACACAACCAAAGGCACTAATTGTTTTAGTCTCGAATTGTTGGGATCCTAGTGATATGGTTATTCATCAACTCAATCACACAGCGCAAAAAACGGCACTTAACTTAGGATTATATTTATCAGTACCTGAACACTATACCACCCCTATCATGTGACCCGTCCACCACTGGCCTCGCCACTCACGCTAGAAAGGCACTCAACCGCATCGGCTAGGACTTCTACACGTACACAACAGAACCCAAGATCCCAACAATTCGAGACTAATGCATGACATCACACCATTTAGTGAGGAGGGCTGACAACCTGAGGAAGGCCCAAAAACCTGAGTGACAAAGCTTTTGCCTGTGACCAAGTATGGTGGCTGCCGAAAATCTGTAATCATCTTCTCCGAATATGCCATCAAAAATGTATTTATTTTACTTCTAGAGACATCTAGCTGTCCCCTCAATCAGATATTTATTTTCCATAATTACAAGCATGTCTGAACCTGGGTATAATTTGGCATTTGTTTATTAAGAATTCCCTCCAACACATAAATTTATGATCCTACAGAATTTTTCTACCATGAATGGTACTTAGACAAATTAAAGGGGTAATCACACAAGTTTCATTTTTTTCTTTCATGAATATTATTGGCTTTATATATATATCATAGTTACCCTTTTGCGGGGTAATTTCATTATAATCTTTTTTACAGACTTTACTATCCCGACGTAGGCACCCTGTGATTTTAGCCATTTTTCCCCCCAAAAGTGACAATAAAAATAATATGTTCTACATTTTCAAAAGAAAAACGTTAGTAAATTGTTGAATTCCTGTAAGAAGTAGAATAAGTACAGCCTCTACAATCCAAGTATTGAAGGCACTTGTTCCAAGCTAAAACTGGTCTATAGCAGCCCACCACCAGAACATGCTTGTAATGCCCTCTGTTGTTGATCTTGGGTAACATTGTAACCTGCACCTGGTGGCACCTGGTGGATACTACTGACAACTGCATAATAGTTCATGATGCTGTATGTTATTATCAAAGCATGAGAAATGTACAAATGTAGAAAAATCTTTGGAGAATATTAAACAATATTATAAGAAATCTTTGAAACCCTTTGAAAATCTTTGTAATAGTCAGAATCTATATTGATTACATAATGTCTTCTAACTTATGCAGTGGTAGTAACGCCCATTAAACCTCTGAGTCCTTCACATAACCTTTACAGGAGGGTGGGGGTTCTCTCAGGGGAAACTTTTTCTTTGTCCAAACCTAAATTTCTTTTGTACAAAACTTGTTTATAATTACCTTTAGTTATCTTCTCTCCAAAGATTTCTCTCTTTAATGATGTACCAACTTGAAGAAAATTTGGCAACTAAGGATTATTTTTAAATATTTTCCGAAACAGGTCATGACCAATAAAAAACGCCTTTCAATGCTTCTGAGAATAATTTGTAAAACTAATCCACTATGAAATGTTCTCTTGTGCTCAGTTTCTCCTCATTAAAGATCTGCATTTATATTTTGCTGGCCTGTCAAAATCTTTTTTGCTGTGATCAGTTATTTTCACACTCATTTTCTATCTGCTAATGATATTTATAACTTCAGTCAGGTCTCTTCATTAAGTTGGTAGACATGAAATTGATATTTTGATGATCCTTTGCAGATGGGATTGTACTTTTTCATGTTAATCTCTAGCTTTTATTTAATAGAATTATACAAGTTTATTGACAACATTGTTCTATTGTGATTTATTATACAGGCATTGCTCTGAAAACAATATATCTAGATAGAATTATGCATACCGTATTTCACCGATAAAACGCCCGGGCGTTTATTTTTTTCAGACCACTCTTACCCCCGGCGCTTTTTTGAGGCAGGCGTTTATACGGGGCAGGCGTTTATTGTTTTAGGTTAATGCATACTCATGCTGTATCAGTGAAATGTCCCTTTTTAGCAACTTATTAAGCTTAATCTCCATTTATTAGGGTAAAAACAGGAGGAAATGGAATTTGATTATTGGGACCCGGCATTCCTTCGGGGCCGGCGTTTATTTATTTCATGACATTAAATAACCCGGCGTTTTTTCGGGGCAGGCGTTTATTTGGGACCCGGCGTTCTATCGGTGAAATACGGTAGTATGTATTTTCCTAGTGGGGTTGTCATGGCAACCAATTTATTATTTTACTAGGATTACCGCTGAAAATCAATTATTCTTATTCGATTTTCTTCTCGATTTTCATGATTAAAAGCATGTATAATAAATCCATTAACTAACACGTTGGTTTCAGTCGCTTAGAATATTGCACTTGTGAAATATTCACGCTTCTTCAGCCAACTTGTTAGTTGACATGTCTATGAAATAAAATAATAAAAGAATAAAACTGAGAATGATTAATTAAATGAAGAGGCAGAAGCAGTAGTGACACATGTTCATCCTTTTATTGATAAATATCTGTATTGTGAGAATTGTAACATTTATCATAATATTCTATGGAATCAAGCATGTGATTTGCGCACATACAATAAACAGGACAATTCTTAGATAATGGAAAGAAATAATCCCCAACAATGACTCCACACTCAGTACAAAAAGTCTCTGACCATAGAAACATAATTCCTCAGATATAATCAATACTCAATATGTTCACAATTATCTACAATACAATTGACACATATGACACTGCGGTGGTAGGAATCAATGATAGCAATACAGTCTAGGCTCACAGCCTCTCTGATCAGATAAGAATGGTATGTCAGTGATTGGACACCTACTGGCTTTCCTGGCCCTTGAGTAGGCATCCTAATGGGATTATAATGGCATTTTGTGGTTTGGAGCAGGAGGCTTTCCTCCCTCAGTTTGGAGGGACTCTCTCAACTCTGAGCCTAGACAGTTAATATGCAAAGAAAAAGGCGTTGGATACTTAAGTGTTTTCAGATTAGAGATTAACATGATGTCTATATACAAAGCCAGCGACACTGTACAGTATGTGTAACAAATAGCAACCTCTGCCAAGGCAAAGAGGGGCACCGTAAGGGCATAAAAGGGGCACCGTAAACGATTGTCATATCATAAATTGTGTCTCCATATGGCAGCATTTGTCTCTCAATCACACAAACATTTACTCACAACTAAAATATATTTCATAAAATATCCAATTAAGAACCTTCTCCATAGATAGTGTCATGTGTTGGAGATGTTAGCACACAAGTGAAGAAGAATTATAAAGATGGGTGGATGGGAAGTATCTGGGAGTATTTGACACAATTCTGCATTGAACACATGAACTTGTTGCTGTAACAAACCATTTGTTGGTGTGGGTGAAATAGGCTAGAGGCTGCTATCCTGCCCTTTAGGGGATCTCATCTTCTCACATTGTATACTTAAACTCATAATTAAATACGCTGTGTTGCTCACTGCCCAAACCATGAAGCAAGAATCATACATCAGGGGTTGGTGAAATACTGAAACTTTCACTACATTAAAACTCATAAGCACCTCAACATAAATAGTCACAATGTGAAAACTGTTAGTAGGAAAGGCCACAACAATTTGAGGCCCCTTTTTTGCCATTTAGTTCTTAACCAACATGTTCATCTAGTATTTAACAATGAGGTAAAATTATCATGGGTACCTGGGTTTATTATATATTAGTTACCTGGTAGCCCTAAACAGGTTATTCCATGATGCACAAAGGTGTTAGATACATTTTAAAAGGGTTTTCATATTAGATTTTAACATGAAATCTTTTTTTTTAAATTTGACATTCCTTGGGGTATTAGAGCCTGCTCTAATGTCCTTATTAGTATTTTTAATATTTTATTAAAGAAAGAAAGTCTTGAATAATTGAAACAATATTTAGGTTTCCACATTTTATGCATTTACTAGTAAAACTGATTAAAATTCAACATAAAATGGGTCTGAAATCAATAGGTCTGAAATCAGAACAAATGAAAATAACTGGTGACTAGATGCTGTTTTATTGATATAACTCTAGTAATTCTCTGTTTGAAATTCTATATTATGTTTGCAATACATGACATTCAAATGTTATTTCATGATATTGAAGTGTTGAATTATTTTAATCAAATTGATATACAATGTTGTTTCTCAGTACTCATACTGATTTAGGCAAAAAGAGATTTATTTTTGCGAACATAGTTAATTTGGAATTTGGGGGGGATTTGACAACTTTGGTAAGTTTTCAAAAATACTGATTTCAGTACAAAGATTGACGACTCACATTCCAGTTTAATAAACATCACATGAGAAGCAAATGTCAATATAACAGTAAAAGCAGGAAGCATTTTATCCATTTTCATCTCTGGACAAGGCACAAGTAAAATCAATATTTCTTTCAAAATATTTCTATGGAAACTGATGTAATAATACTCAAGGACTGGAAATTGGTACAACACTTAATCATGAGCACTTTGTAGGGAAAGTTGCAGGAATCTTAAGAGAATATTGTAAGGTAAATATGGACCAACCATGTCTAGATATTTCAGATAATCACTTCACAAACCATGTATACAGTACCGATTTAAAGGGCCAAACTTATTTTGTAATGTTTTATTCCAAGGGTAGATGTTTAAGGTGAAGTTGCCTGAAAATGTACAATTCACGTTCACCAATCATCCCAAATAACCCTAATCTAAAATAAAAACAATATTCAAAATACTATTCCACAGAACTGAACAGTTTTTAAAGAATAAATGCAATACCAACCATAATTCACAGAATTCATTAATTCATAATTTCAGATTTAGCAGAATTTAGCTGTGGCGGTGTACTTGTTCTGACAAATACACTCTTACTTCTAATCTTGAAATTAAAAGTTTAAAAGTAATTGCAAGTACTCTAACAATACAAGTGTTGAGCTGTCCATTGTCTATACTGAAACCCTAACCCTTAATGAATTGAGAAATTACACATTTTGAAAGAGAATGTGTTTTAGGAAAATGAGAAAATTTGATTTTGAGATATCATCATATTTGAAAAGATAAAATCAATGTCCAATGATACTAAACTTTAGGACATTTAATAAGTATTTCCATATTTTAGGTTTGATATTTTAATATTTGGAAAAAAATGTCAGCAATATTTGTGGGTGGACAATTACAATGAAATATAGTCAGTAGAATGGCCTCATAAATGCATGGATATATTCCAACAACAAATAGATCTTGTGAATAAATCACTTAAAATAATATCAATTTTTTGAGTTGTGATACATTTCCCTGAAACACATCACACATATTCCCACTTACAATAAATTCATAGTGACTGATGACTGACAATGACATCATCACAAGGGGTTACATCCGGGTCACAGACATGGAGATGAAGGCATTATTGGGTAACTATAATATTGAGATACCAACAATCTTGTAAAATCCATCAAAGTGAAAAACATATGATTCCACTCTTACCAAGGGCCCAGACAAGAACTCTAGTTCATAATTGTAGATTCTATGAATAGTAAATCACATAGACATGTGCGCAAGATGCTTATTCTTCTTCCTCTTCCTTCTCCCCAAGAGATTGGGTTCATGATAAGTTGTATGTATACACAGACATAGATATATATATAATAATAAACACACATTGTACCCATACTTCATTATGCACAACTGGAAATCATTCTGGTCCAGATGTCAACACTGTATAATACACTGAGACTTGATGTCTTGGAGATGTTTACTGATAATTGAGTCACTGCCTTGAACAGTCCAGGGGCTATAACCACCTTAGGCAGAGACTAGACAGATTAATAACCTCAGGATTATGCACCAAACAGTGCACCAGCAGCCCCTCAATGTTGGCCTGTTGTGTAATAGATCCAAACTGTGGTTAATGCAGGCATTATGTAGCTGTTGTAAGAGCTCACAACCCATTCACAAATACAAAGAACTGAATGTGTAATAGACTGTTTCAAATACCACCTATCATTATTACTCTATTCTTATTATACATGCATTGCACTGAAAACAATGTATCATGAGTAGTTTACGCATAGTGTGTATTTCACTAGTGATTTACGTGGGTTTGTCATGGCAACCAATCTGTTTATTTACTAAGATTACCGGTAAATTCAAATTTATGACTCAATTTTTTATCTATTTTCATGATTGAAAGCATGTATAATAAATCTGTTAACTAACTTGTTGGTTTCAGTCCCTTAGAATATTGCACTCGTTGCTACCCAACTCGTGGAATATTCACGCTCCTTCAACCAACCTGTATTTATTTCACCTCTGAAAGCGTGGAGAACGGAATGCCCATTGGATTAACATAGGCTGTCTGTTCTCCACACATCAGTGAGTCTGGTTATTCCTTCTCACATCCTCAAAGCTGCATTTTGATTGGATAAAACATTGCACATGTATGGTAACATAAACAATGCACACCTTGACTTAAAAAATATTAGTTTATAATTAGTATTCTTCATTGAGGCATTCAAAATTGACATTTTAATAAGTTTTTTCAATAATATCAATGGTAGGAAACATTGAAAATCAAATACATCAAGTCAGCAGGGGTGAAATAAATCTCTATCTCCTAAGTAATAATGCATTATGAGATCTCTATTGGTAATGTAAAGAACAGCAATGATTGTTTCTATATTAATAAAGAAATTGCAATGTAAATAGATATTGCCAGATATCTGTGAAAAGCGATCTGATGAGAGGTGTGTATATCTGTATTCTGTAAATCATTCAAAATAAATGTCATTGTTAAGTACTATATACAAAAGTAAGAAACCTGAAAAAAGGATATTCTCAATTCCCAATTTCCTGAATAAACTTGTACAAAAACCAATCAAAATATATCAATTTATTGAAGGACTCTTAAGAGAAAGTTTTGTAAAATTTTGCCAGATGTCTTAGTTACCTTCACATTAGGGGGAACACTTAGGCCCAAAAATAAATAGGTGTGTTTCCATCCTCCGCCTACCGAGAAAAGCTTCAGGCATCTAAAGATTTGTTTTATTTCATAATTTATCATCTCTGTTGTGACTCAATTCTATTTTGATTAACCCTTTTCCCCATTACAGCAGCAGCACAATTTGGGAAAACATTTAACCTCGGGATTTTACATGAGTAAGTATTTCTCTCTTGTTTAAATCAGTGCAAATAAAACTATTTTAAAAAAGGAAAAAATAGTTTATTCTGAATTTCTCAGATACTTTTATTACAAAATACACTTGTAGTCAGTTCATTACATGAACACCAGGGGAACACATATAGGAGTTTGTGACAATCGCTCACAACAGCTCATAAGCTTACTATTATGTGAAACAACAAAAATATGAGCATAAATTCAAGATCTACTACACATCAGGCCATGATTCTATATGTCAATATGATAATAATAATAATATCAAATGTAATAATGATCACCAAGAAGAGTCCATGCAATATGACATTTACACAATAGTTAGTTTATATGATCAGTTCATGGTAACGAGTATTGGGTCAGATTTTAAGAAAATGTACAATTTGCCTTCACCAATCCTCTCAAATAACCCATAATTAAGACAAAAATCAGGTTTAAAATACAGTCCAACCTAACCGAACAGATTATTAGAATCAATGCAATTCCGAATATAATCGAATTTACCTAGTATTGAACAAATTTCAGCCCAATTTAACAGAATTTACTAAATATGTACAGCTGCCAATTGTACATTTTCTGAAAATCTGACCCTATTAATGTTTAGGGGAGACATCAAACATGGAGGCTAATATATTACCTTAGGGTACATCACATTAGTTGGTCACATGTACATTTCATATAGCAATCAACATCATCACTGGATTTAGCATCAATCTAAACCACGCCCCTTTTTCTCTGACCAACTGTCAATCAAATGTTCTTTCTATAGATCAAAGCCTTAAGGAACGACCAACTAATTTCATTTGTTGATATGGTTTGGCGGCATCTTGCCGTTTGCCATCGATGGGACTGATAAAATATGATATCGGTAAATATATTTAATTTCATATTTAATGAGTGATATTCATTAGGGGATCTATTAACAGGCACCTCATGTGTGATGTGTTTTCATGATCTTAATCATATTCTGCATTAAACATTGCAGAAAATTCTCTTTAAAATAATAGCAAGATTATACACATCTGTTATGTAGACATTCGCCATGAAAGGTTAAGTTTTGAGGCCTTTCTGGGCATTTTTCAGTTATCAAAGAGAAAATCATTTAATTATGTTTTTAATTATCCTAATTAAGGCAATCTGAAAAGATTGATTCCATGAAAACACATCAGATTTATTAGTTACTGGCATGATGAATTATGGTGGTTATATGTCACAAATAAAAATGAAAAACATGTTCAGCATGGAATGTTCCCCACTGCCTGCATGTCACTAATTATATCACCTCTTTATTCATTAAAGTGATTAGGGGACAGAATTGCGTAGGTACAGATATTGGTGAATTAAAAATCTCACCAGGAATTAGGTGACATGTTGGTGGTGTGCACAAATCCCCTATTAAAGCTAATGTGATTTATTCTACATGACATTACCCACAATTCCTTGTCCAGGTTCTAATGCACCAATGAAAAGCCTCCATTCATGCACCAATGAAAAGCTTTCATTTATTTACTCCGGGATGCTTTTGAAGACTTTTTAAGACACCTTTCTTGACATTTCACGACCTTAAAAATAGCAGATTGTATACATGTAAAGAGCAATTATTTTACAGAAAACCCTTAGGCCAATCATTAATTTAAACTTTGAACACAATATTCCTATTTTTCCCTCGGGGCAAGACTTTTTAACACCTCGTACATGAATACGCCCGAAATTTAAGACTTTCCAAGACCTTAAATTTTCAAAATATATTTTGTTAAGGATCTGTGGGCACCCTGTACTGCCGTAGTCTACCGTGGTCAGGTGTTGTGGAGGAGGAAATCTCTGTAGTATACTACCACTATTTACTACATATCTACTGCCTTATATTCCTCTTGCTGGACTGTACACACGCAGACACAGGGTTAAACACAGGGTACAACAGGAGGCAGTGTGTCATGTGAAGATTGTTCCAGCCTTATGTCATCCCATCCTCAGCATCAGCTGCTTATCTCTCATTGTAAAGTCTGCAACCACTGATGCGATGTGACATGCGATATCAGTGCGATAGGATTGTGATAAAGGGTCTCTGCGATTTTGGACATGATAAGAAATTCAAGGCTTTTCAAACTCATGCAACCCAAGGAGTCAACCCAAGGATTTAGACACGCAGCTAACCCACGCCCATTGCAATGAATATTCATCGATGAATTGTTGTATTTGATCTATAATCCTTACAAAAAGTCTTTGGATCGCTTTGGATGAGAGTCCTAAAGAAATTGTTTGTTCACTCTCATTCCTGATATATTATAGCATTGGGCACAAAGGTTCCTTTGTGTGGTACAAAAAGTGTTAAAATCACTTTATCGAGTTCAGAATCATCCAATTAGTTTGTGTTGCATGGACTATGTGTCGCATACATATCGCATGACTTATTGCATCAGTGAAGACAGGCTTTATAATAATCTAATATCATCAAGCAACAGTTTAATCATAATCATAATATCAGCAACCATAATATACATGTTTGTATTCATATAATACATATATATTATATATATGTACACACATATACATTCAGATATATATATGTGTAGTCATACAATTTACTTTACATCATGATAAATAAAAGTATTCACATATATTTATACATCAATGATAATAACACCTAATAAAGCAAATCATTTATCCAATAATAATCATCATTATTTATTAACAATTAAACTATGTACAGCTGGAATAAACTGAAGTATACTTCCCACTATGTGAGGCGCATAATGAACTAGTGGTGTATGCCTATATGCAATGTCAGTGGTAGTGGGTTAAGTCTAATACTTAAGGGTGGGATCAACTATACGACAGGTACAGTGATGCGATTCTGACTAGGTGGAGGCAGATCAGTCTTGGGATCATACCCCATGTTTTTCCGCTGTAGGAACATGTGGATTTCTTTAAAAGCTGGTCTGTCGTGCTCCTCCCTGTTCCAGCACTCTTTCATGAGATCAAATATTTCCTTGGGACAGTTGGTGGGCTGGGGGAGGTATGTTTGTTGCGTGTCATTGTGGAAGTAATGACTACAGTTTTCTATCACTTGCTCGTCGTTGTGGTCCTCGAACGGTTGCTCGCGCGCGAATGTCAACACTTCCCATAGAGTCACGGCGAAGGACCACACGTCGCTCTTGCTCGAGAATTTCCCCTGCAATGGAACAAAGTGGTGACATTTGTTAGTTTAATAAATGGAAGTCATGATGAATTGTCTGTTCAAATTATCTTATCAAAACATCTTATGGTACGAGTTTGGCATGGGGCAGGAAATTTAGCTAAATTAAAGTTAATTAAAGCTCTCCATTTTCCTTGCCCTGCATACAATAAGTACGCAAAGTCATACACAAAGTTTTTTTGTTTTTTTTTATCATTATTGAAACCTTATCTCCATGTTGCTGTACATAGTGTCTACATGAAGAATAGGTCTCTCCCCTCTGTCACTGACAGTTCTCTGAACAGGACCCTCAACTTCTAGTAACAGGAATAAATATGTCTAGCTCATAACATACAATAAAGTATATTAAATTAAAAGTAAAAACATGTAGGTGTCACTGTTTTTCTTTTAATAAATTTATTGGACAACAAATTCAGTCTGTGATAGGTCTCATTCTGCCAAAAATATGAAACTACATATAGTGGGGGCTATGTAGCCTTGCAGTAAAGTCAACCTGTTTGGGGTATGTCTTGCATGCTTACATATGAGGGGTTTTTACAGTAACGAGAAGGAAGGAGATGTCACAGGGTTATACTTCAGAATAGTATCGGGATTATATAACTGTATGTTTTGTAACCCAACCCTTCACCCCATATGGCCGGAAACCTGCTTTATCTATTATCATGGTGCTTGAACAGACCTTAGTGTATCAAACCTTTTATTTGGTGCTTGAACCCTTTTATCTGGTGGATCAATCCTTCTATTTGGTGCATTAACCCTGCTATTCACTCCTCATATATAAGTACATGTAACCATGTGACCAACATATATGGCAAGCCGTTTGGGTAGCAATTCAAGAAACACTGTTCAAGAAACACTGTTTTATCTCAACAAACATTGATTTTCAAGCAGTGTTTCTTGAGATAAATCGGTGTTTCTTGAGATAAATCGGTGTTTCTTGAGATAAATCGGTGTTTCTTGAGATAAATCGGTGTTTCTTGAGATAAATCAGTGTTTCTTGAGATAAATTGATGTTTCTCGACCTAAATCAGTGTTTCTCGAGATAAATCAGTGTTTTTCAACTTAAATCGGTGTTCCTTCAAAAGATAAAACGGTGAGAAACACCAATTTATCTTTTGAGAAACACTGATTTATCTCGAGAAACACCGTTTTATCTCGAGAAACACCGATTTATCTCGAGAAACACCGGGAAAAATGAAAAATTGGTCCACAGACTTCTGGGATAGTCCCAGTTCTTCCAGTCGTTACCATTATTTTTGGAAGAATAATAAAGAATAACTAAGCTAGAGGTTACTAAATGGCAAGTTTGTGTATAAAAGACATCAGTAATAGGTTATTAATCCACACTAATTAAATACATAATTATGTGTTAACAGTTAAACTTACTATAATAATAATATGATTACATAGTCTGCTATGTCTTATCGTATAGTACAGTATGATTAATTGCATAGTATGGCAGTAGATGAAGTTATGATATGGTACAATATCATGTAAGAAGGTATAATGATTTCTAAGAGTATTTTTCTACATAATATATCATTTCAGCTGGTGATATTTCATTTCCATCAAAATAGGTGATCTTTTACAGATCAGAGCTGGTTATATTTACTTTAACCAGATAATAAATTCGCATTAACATCTGACAAAACAAGTAAAAGTTTAACAGCTTTGGATTTTCGCCTTATGGGCGAAAATGAGCTCGAAGAGGGGAAATTTGGCCCGCACTGCTTTACAGCCCCCCTAACGGAATTCACTTAATGTGTACAGCTGCCAATTGTACATTTTCTGAAAGTCTGACCCATATATCAGAAGGGTTAATGTATAAAACATTATCTTGGCTTATAAATATCACACAAAGATCTAACAAAGACCAAATTTCTTCTTGTCACCATTACAATCATTTGCACCACTACTTGATTTAGTATATCATAGATTTTTAAAAGTTTAAACAATCATTAGTAGCTGTGACAGGTCTTGATTCCATTAGCCCATCGTTTGATGTGATTCTATTCATTAGAGGAGGCCTTATCTCATCGATGGGCAGTGGAGGAAAGATAGGGTGATTCTTATCACTTGGCGTGACCCCAACCTCACTGTGACCACGTTGAGTAATCCCAGCTGTCTTTCAATTCATATAGGGAATGCTACTGGGAAAGGCGTTCTTTCATATCAGTTGGAGGAGTGGGCAAGATTGGGTGTTTAATTACGTCTGGTTGAGGGGAGAGGAGAATCTCTAATCTTTTTCCTCTCTCAAGCATCAGTTTATATTTTAAGAATACACAGTCAAATCGTTAATAATAGGTGTAGAATTACCATTCAAACTGCAACTTTCTTCTTTTTCTCTCACACATTTAATTCTTATAAATATAACCTGTATTTATAGAGGGAATTAGAACAAGATTTCACTGTGGAAGAAGGAATGCCATTACTCCTGATTAATATGCCACCTTCTGATAAAAACAACAGCTGGATCATCACATTCACTCCTTCCCTCAACCCAAAGTCTAGATGTCTAATCTTTTTAATTAAGCTATTGACTTGACTTCTTCATTGGACCAGATAGCCTAAACAGGGCTGAGAGATATAGTTTCTGCATTAAGTAATACTGAGAGACATTATTTAATACTATCCATATAGACTATGCTACTTGCAACATCGTTCTTTCGTATCACTTAGAGGAGTGGGCAAGATGTGGTATATAGAGGATGACCAGGATTAAAGTTTGAAACTTAAGTTAAAAGAAGTAATTTGGCTTCTAAGCATGCTAGAATGATGGGACAAAGCCCAAAAAGTATTCTTATGTTAAGGAGAATATATTTACACATGAGTTGCAATAATATGTAATATTATACATAATATATAACTTAAAAAATTGCATGCCTTCCCTAGCTCTGTCATAACACCTGCCACCTGGGTGATAGGGAGGAGAAGGCCTTATCTCCCTGTTATCAGCAACTGTAGCTGTTATCAATTAGTGTCAGGGGCAAGGGCGGGGATTAGGGCAGAGAAGAGAAGATTATCCACATTCCATTGGAGATCTCAGCCAATTAAGAACTTGAAAGAGACTGCGAAAATTTCAAACAATTTTGATCGTTTTGAAAAGGAAAAAAATAATTTAAATTTCCGAGAATTAGACCAAAAGGTGGCGCTTTGGCTATATTTACTGCATGAAAATTCATAGGATTATAGGACAATTCATGCCGCTATAAATAGGGGGGGTCTCTTATCTAGAGGAATGTCAATTAGTAACCCGATCTGCCATAGAAAAGACTTGGGTTTCAATTCTTTCAGAGTGCCTATAAGAAAGCTCTTCGAGCTAATAATATAGTATTATAGCTTGTTGTATATACTTCCTTGAGGCTTTACATTTTGGGTGTAGGAGTTTTCTTTTTACTGAAAACTAGTGAAACAGTAATCGAATAAAATATAATAAAATAAAGTGAAGTGAGATTCAGGTCAATACAAGTTTATATAAGTGTACACATTGAAATGTGTATTTTGGGAAGGTCCACACTCTTGATATTACCATTCTTTATTTTTGTATAATAGTTCTATTTGTTTTCTAAAATGTTTTTTCAAGTCAATTGATTGGGTCTCAGTTTGAAGAGAGTTCCAAGCTTGTTTTGCTCTATATGAGAAGCTATTTTGATATAGGGTTGATTTTGAGTGTTTTATTATGAAATTTTTTCTTTTGTTGGCATGGCTCCTAGTAGGTAGGTTTCGAAGATCTAAGTTGGAGTTGGTTTGTGCCAGGTAATAGGCACTTTCAAGAGTATGGACCTCTCTCCTTATTTCATTCGATAGTATATTCAAATCTTTTGTCTGTTGTACCACATTTACTCTTTTGTTCAGATTGAGAACCGACCTCACAGCTGAGTTTAGGAGAGAGTCTATTCTTTCAGGAGTTGCTAACTTGTTGAATAATAAAATATATCTCCTTGATCTATGTTAGGGATAATCAGCATTTTCACAATGTCTAATTTTTCTTTTTTTGGTAACATATACCTGGCGTTGGACAATAATTTCACCTTCCACTTTAGCTTGTCAATAAGCTTTTTTGTGTGTGATTTGAATGATAATTGATCGTCAATTGTGAGACCAAGATATGTATATTCACTTACTTGAGCCAGAGTTTCAGACCCCAGGGTTAAAGTATTATTATGAATATTTTGAGGATTTCTTTCTTTCTTTTTGAAGGTGATATACTCGGTTTTCGTTACGTTCATTGATATTTTATTTATCTTACACCAAGTGTCTATCCAGTTCAGATCTACTAATTTTTGGAATATTTGGGTTTCATTTTTGCTGCTATAAAAAAGAACAGTGTCATCTGCATAATGGTGTATTATTGAATTTTGTACAACTTGGTGTAAATCATTGATGTATATGGAGAAGAGAATCAGGCCTAATATTGTTCCCTGAGGTACGCCGAATGAGAGGCTACCCTGGGATGAGATGAAACCATTGGCTCGTACAGATTGTTCCCGGTTCGACAAATAATTTTCAAACCAATTATTTTCTTTCTCTCTAATTCCTAAATTATCTAATTTTTCTAACAATTTTCTGTGATGCACGGTATCAAAAGCTTTTTTGAAGTCTAGAAATACTGCTGTTGTGATTTTATTTTCATTTAAATTATTATAAACTATTTCCATATCTCGAGAAACACAGATTTATCTTGAGAAACACTGATTTAAGTTGAGAAACACAAATTTATCTTTTGAGAAACACTGATTTATCTCGAGAAACACTGATTTATCTCGAGAAACACTGATTTATCTCGAGAAACACCGATTTAAGTTGAGAAACACCAATTTATCTCGAGAAACACTGTTTTATCTCGAGAAACACCGATTTATCTCAAGAAACACCGATTTATATCAAGAAACACCGATTTATATCAAGAAACACTGAAAATCAATGTTTGTTGAGATAAAACAGTGTTTCTCAAGATAAAACAGTGTTTCTCGAGTTAAAACAGTGTTTTATCTCAAGAAACAGTGTTTCTTGAATTGTTACCCAAACGGCTTGCCATAATCATACACATCCCTCCATATTACCACAAGTAAACAGTCACTCTATAAAGACAGCTAAATAAGCTAAATATGATATTAATGAGATTAGCTTGATGTGTACCAGAATGTCGCAAAATAGATATTTTTCAAAGTGTTTTATCCGCAGATCTCTGTGTAGCAGTGTTCCCATCTTTGTGCTATCTAGCGCTCTATGGGATGGATTTACCAAATGTCAAGACACTGTATTAAATATGTCCATGCATTTCTAAGGTCATCCTATAGAGTATATTTAGCTATCTTACTAGTAATTATCTGAGATATTGTACGCTTATTTTTAAAAAATGAAAAAACTTAAACTTTAGAAATACTTATTAGTGGGCAAAATTGTTGGAACGTGTGACTCATTTTTCTGCCACACATTACACATGTTTCCAGATTCATTTAACTAAAGAAATCTCTACGATAGAACATTTTCACAAGTTAAAATTAAGCAACAGTTCTGTTTATACATAGTTTGTGGCCAGACTCAGGAGTGCCCTTATCTAAATTAACCTTCTCTATCTAAACCAAACAGAACAAAGATTATTTCGTCACAAAGGCTCAGTTTTAGCCATGCCCTGAGGTACCTCTCTTGCAAATAAATCTTCAAAGAAGCATGAAATGACAAAGTCAATTTTTCACTGTAGTAAAAATCCTCATTAATTTCTAAAAGAGCAGCCGAAATCAGCAAGAGCAGCCAATCACAGACCAGACAAATAAAAAATTGTCGGAAGAAAGTTTGAGAAGATGATTACAGTGATGAGCAGGTAATTATAGCTTCAAAGCCTGGCAGCAGAGGAGAAATAGGGGGAGGGGGAGGGGGAGGGAGGTGGATAGGGGGGGAGGGGGTAGAAGGGAGAGGGAGGGGGAGGGAGAGAAGAAGAGCAGAGGAGAAGGTGGAGGAGGAGATGGTGATGATATGGAGTTGGTAGGGAGAGAGAAGGAGGATGTGGTGGTGGTGGAGGAGGTAGTAGGAATAGAAGGAGAAGGAGAAAGAGAAGGAGGAGGAGGAGAGGGGGAGAAGTAGAAGTAGAAGGAGGAAGAGAAAGAGAAGGAGATGGAGCAGAAGAAGAAAAAGGAAATAATGAAAAGGAGGAGGAGCAGGAGGAGAAGAGGAAGAAGACACTCAGTCTTCCATGAAGTGCTTACACCAGAAGCAAGAAGTCCCTCCGAGTGGCACACGACTGTTATATGAGTGATAGAACTCTGAAGGAGGAGGGAGAGGTGGAAAAAGGAGAGAAGAGGAGGAAAAGGAGTTGGTGTTGGTGGTAAGGTAGAAGGAGAAGTAGAAGTAGAAGGAGAGGGGAAGAGAAGTAAAAGGAGAAGAAGGAGAAGAAATAAAAGAAGGAGAAGAAGGAGAGAGAGGATAAGGCGGAGGCGGAGGAGGAAAAGGAAGAGTTGGAGCAGGAGAAGAAGATAAAGAAGGATGAGGAGGAGCAGGAGGGAGAGGTGGTAGAAGGAGAGAAGAGGAGGAAAAGGAGTTGGTACGGTGGTAATGTACAAGAAGAAGAAGAACTAGACGGAGAAGAAGAGAAAGAGGGGGAGAAAGAGAGGGAGGAAAAGGAGGAGAAAAAGGAGGAAGAAAATGAGGAGGAGGAAAAGGAGGAGGAGGAAAAGGAGGAGGAGGAAAAGGAGGAGGAGGAGGAAAAGGAGGAGGAGGAGGAAAAGGAGGAAGAGGAAAAGGAGGAGTAGGAAAAGGAGGAGGAAGAAAAGGAGGATGATGAAAAGGAATAGGAAAAGGACGAGGAAAAAGAGTTGGTGGCGGCTGTAAAGTAGAAGCAGAAAGAGAAGAAGGAGAAAGCGAAGGAGGAAAAGGAGGAGAAGGAGGGAAGGGAGTTGGTGGTGATGGTAAAGTAGATGGAGAAGTAGACAGAGAAGGAGAAAGTGAAGGAGGAAAAGGAGGAAGAGGAAAAGGAGGAAGAGGAAAAGGAGGAGGTGAAAAAGGAGGAGGTGGAAAAGGAGGAGGAGGAAAAGGAGGAGGAGGAAAAGGAGGAGGAAGAAAAGGAGGAGGTGGAGCAGGGAGATGAAAATAAAGGGAATGAAAGAGAAGAATGAGGAAGAGCCAGAGGAGGAATAAGAGGAACATAATAATAAGAAAAAGAAGACATTGAGACTCCCATGAACCCCTTACACCAGAAGCAATAGAACAGCAGCAGCCTGTTATATATGAGTGATTGATCTCGGCTGGGAGCAGGTTGTATAATGGCGGCGAGCATGTCAAGAGCAGCTCACTCCCCACCCTGGAGGAGTTATGGTGACAAGGCAGGCAAGGCGGCAGTGCTCCAGGTGATGGATTACATACAGATCTGTGCACCTGGTAATAGCGGGGATTAGTATGGATTATCTCCATTAATAGGTGGCGGTAGATCTGTTGTATTAAGAGATTAGAGATTATGTATCAGGGGGAGATTGGACAAGGGAGAGAGAGATGGAGTGAACAAAGAGGCATTGGATGGGAATGTTGGAGAGAGGAAAGAGACAGAGTAGAGGACCTGCATAATTTATATGTTATTGTTATGTTTGCAAGAGCTACAGAGGAGAAAGAGAAAAGAGAAGAGGAGAGATAGAGGAGGGGAGGACCAAAGGCCATAGAATGAAAGAGAGGATAGAGGAAAGTGAAATAGGAAAGGGAAAGAAAGGGTAAGGGACCTATATAAGTATGTAATTTTTCCAAAAAGGCGAGAGCAACAGAGGAGTTCTAAAGAGAGAAAAATAGAAGAGAGATACGCACTTGTCAATTACAAACCCTTACCACTTTTTTATTATTTCTGGGCGCATTAGAACATCCCGGACTTCGGGAATGTAACCCCAGTTAAAATAAAATCTTTAAAAAAAACCACAAAAACCACAATGAGTTACTCACGAGTAGCACACTCTCCCAGGCCATCCAGCGTATGGGCAGCACTGCTCTGCCTTCTATCCGATAGTAATCCGCACTGTAGAGGTTCCGACTCATGCCAAAGTCAGAGATCTTGATTGTATATTGGCTGCCTACCAAGCAGTTCCGGGTCGCGAGGTCACGGTGCACCACATTCAGCGTCTCTAGGTACTTCATGCCGGACGCTATCTGCGTCGCCATGTAAATGAGGCAGCCGTAACTGGAAGTGAAAATACGAGACCAGGATGAGCGACAGGTTTATAGATCTTGGCATCTTATTTTGAGAGGAGTGATGAGGTCCTATACCTATATGGTTCACTGACCTTGTCGGCAGGACCTCGCCACTTCTCACCATCACAGCACCATGGCAAGGCTTACCGCAGAGCCAGTGGAGACCACCCTTTACTGTAAGGCCTGCTAAACATCCAGATCCTATATTTCCATATATGCTAAATTTTACATATGGATTTGTTTCCGTTCCCCTATTATCGCTCATGCTAACTTAGTAATCCCTGGCTGGTTACATACATGTTTAAGATCTACCTTACCTAAACAGTCCAAGTATCAAAGTTTATTACAAACAAGAATTAAGAAATTATTATAAAATAATTCAATAAAACATTATTTTGGAGTAGATTCAGCTGGGAGAGCTGCTCTAAGTGGGATGGAATAAGGACCTCAATTATTTGTTGGGCTTTTTTACTTGTATATTTTGGATCTTCTCGTTTTCCACTAGTGTCTGGGGGAGGAGGTGATACTCTACCAGCACAAGTTCAACTCATACACCTGGTCTTCCACTAGTGTCTGGGGGAGGAGGTGATATTTTACCAGCACAAGTTCAACTCATACACCTGGTCTTCCACTAGTGCCAGTATCAGTACTAGTTCAGCTCATACACCTGGTCTTCCACTAGTACCAGTATCAGTACTAGTTCAGCTCATACACCTGGTCTTCCACTAGTACCAGTATCAGTACTAGTTCAGCTCATACAGATTGTCTTCCACTAGTGCCAGTATCAGTACTAGTTCAGCTCATACAGCTTGTCTTCCTCTAATGACTGTGAGGAGAGGTCACAAAACTTGGTCACACTAGGGCCTAAACCCAGTAACACCTGAGTCAGCCCGACTCACCCAAATGTGCAATGACTGATCATAATATCAGGGATGGGGTAAAAAAAATACTTGTATAACAATATAAAGAATTAAATGATAAAATTATAAATATAGGCAAAATCTAATACTAATAATAAATGACAATATATATATCCATAATTAATTTGAACTCATCAGAATCCTACAAATTCTAATTAATCAGGAATAGTGTATATGAGTAAAGTATAAATATAGCAGATATAAATAATATGAGTCTATACAGGGAACCCAATGCAAGGCAAATGAAGAGGAAGAAAAGCTCAAATAACCTTATTTTCTCATTAAGATGATCAGACCTTAATGTTTTTGTTCCTTTACGTCTGGACGTGGTGCTAGTCTCGGGGACGTGTGACTTGAGGAACTGATTGAGGTCGCCGTGCTTCATGTACTCAACTATAACACAAAGCGGGTCGTCCTGACTACACACCCCGATCACACGCACTATGTTAGGGTCCTTCAGTCGACACATTATTTTCACTTCTCGGTGGAAGTCAAACCGTACATGTCTGCAAGAAAGGAGAGAGAACAGGTGAGTGAGTAAGTGGGTGAGTGAGATTGGTTGCTTTATGCCCTTATCAACACATCAAAGGTTATATCAAGGGCGAGAGAGCTGAGAGGGAGGCAGTTGATGATATTACTCAGAAAATAGAGATAGAGAAGAAGGGAGAGAGAGACAGAGACAGAGAAAAAGGGACAGATTATGTTGGAGAGGAGAGAAGAGGAAGAAGAGAGAGAGTGGGGAGAGGAGCAAGGAGAGACAGGAGGGATGGAGAGCGGAGGAAGGAAGACGTAGCAGAGACATTAAGAGAAAGAAGAGAGAGGAGAAGGACAGTTGAAAAAGTGAAGAAAAAGAGAGGGAACGAGAAAGAAGATTGAGAGACAGTGGTATATTCCATGCTATATAACTGATTCACTCTTTCAAATGATACATAAATATAGTTATAGGTAAAGACAGATAATGTAATTGTCATCTTGTCCCAGGTTGGGTCTGAACATGGTATCACTGTTGGAATCAAGCCATGAGAATCTTTTTTTTTTTTTTTTTTTTTAAAAAAAACGGATATTACTTCAAAACAAATTTCTCATAGGGATACCTTTCTATATTCGAAAATATTTCTAATCAAAACACAATTTGTACAGACAAATAGTAGTCATCCACATTTTTTTGGTTTAGATTAATCTCACAAATTATATCCAAGAGCAGGAATAATTTTACAGAATCTTACAAGACGAACGCATTTATAATGTATTTCTACACAAAATAAAGAATAAAGGTATGACATTGACATAAGAAGCCATGACAATCTTTGATCAGGTGCAATAAAGGTGAATCAATCAATCAATCAATACTTTTTCATTCAACCATATTTTATTCAATATAGATTAAGGAGAAAAGCTCACCTAGCGTTATCGTCTACGTGTTTCTTGAGCGTCTTGACAACGACGCGCATGGACTTGGAGCCGGTTCTGTTGACGAGGAAGTCATCCCCGAGGAAGTCTGCAATCTTCTGCGCCTCACACAGGTGCACCTACGGGGAGAGGATAATATTGTTTTAATCCAATTTTATTTTGATAAAGATTTCAATTTTTTTTACACGAAAATTAGTATCCCAGCAGTTTTTGATTTTATGTTGAATATGTATCATGTTTAGTATGAGGATGTTTCCAACATTTCTGATCTTTGTCAATCATTCATCAAGGTGTGGTTCCATGAATTCTTAATCAGGCTGTACATATGGTATATATATAAATTATGTGCAGTTTCACCCAACTCCCCCCTTCGTTTCAATCATCTGAATTCTGTCATTCTTTCAAAATATCAAATTTGGTTAAAGCGTAAGGTAAAAATTGTAGGAGAACCCCTTTAGTACTGCCTACTCTGGGAGTAGACAAGATTTTAAAAATTTGGTTTGAATTTTCACACCTCAGTTCAATTAAATAACCGTTTCCGGCTATTAATAATGAATAATAAATAATAAAATCTCACCTCGCCAAACTGGCCTTCTCCAAGCTTCTCCAAGAATTTCAAGTTTTCACGTGGGAACTCCATGACAGAATAATCCTCCTTCCACAGCATCTCAGAGTTGGGCACGGCGTACAGGTTGTTGCCGGACACGCCCTGGATGTTGGGGATGTCTGAAATGGTGTAATAGGGCCCTGAACCTGCCAGGGTCATGGAAGGGTTCACCCCGTAAATGTTGGGTCGCCGGGGTGGCGGTGGAGGTGGGGGGATATTGACGATCACCGAGGATTTAGTCATGTCAGGAACAGCGTACTCACGGGATGTGTTAGTGTCTGGAAAGATGGAGGAATAGCAGATGTTGTGCTTCTGGCATCTTTTTTTAATCATTATTAAAATAACATTTACTAGATATTTGGTTAATTTTACTTTGAAGAATATCAAAGAATATTGGAAATTATGAAAGGAGAGATGGTTGTTAAAGGGTATCATGTCCATTGCTATCATTTGTTGGTTGTCAGTGGATGTAGTCCAGTGGGGTGGGATGGATAGGATCAAATATTACATATCAACAACAAAACCAGCTAAGCTGATGTTTTTCTAATGGAAATTTTGATTAAAATAAAATGTTCTTTTGAGTCATACCCACACATTATTATGTGATTGGTATATGAGATTATAAAGTAGATTTTGTGGAGAGAATAAAAAATAAAGGCATCTTCCCCACTGAACTCCCACTTACATAAAGGGTCACATTATGCCATAATATTTATTTCCATCTAACCGTATAACTCCTAAAGAGTATCTGTCATTACTTTGTATCTTAGGATCAAAATTAGATTTCCTATATAATTCCTGTCCATTTTATATTACAATGCTATCAGGCCAGTAGTAAATATATTAACAAAAATCGAGCTAATAAAAGGTTCTCAAACAATTCAGATTTTAAAATTCTTAAATTTTCATTCAGCAATGATGCACAGAAACCCGCAAAACAGGAGAAGGAGGACTCGTGGATGTATTAATGACTCAACCATTGCTTAAAAATCATTCAAAAAAGAATATCAAAAAGCTTTGAATCCTTCGGATGTTGATGTCAAAAGGCAATCTTGCCGAGTAAATTGAGAGAACAAAAACATGAAAAAGCGCTCTGAGAATTTCATCAAGCTTTCGCATTCCCAACCGGTGACTTTTCCCAAGCTATCTCATCTTCTATAAAAAGTGAAACTTGAATTAGAAAAAAACAGTTCTAATGAGAAGAAAAGGCTCAAATAACCTCCTATTGTTTCTGTAAATGAATTCCTAGTTTGCTCTGGCTCTTTACCGAGTTTTTCTAATGTTGTGTTTTTGCAGTGTGTACACTGTTAAATGTGTGTGCAGATGATATAAGCGGATGAGACAGTAGCACAAGACAGTCAGCTTATAAATATACAATTGAATAATGTTCTGACAGGAAGGGGACTATTGCTAATTTAAATTTGATATGAAATAAGCAAAAATATATGGCATAAGATATGACATACCACACAATGTGTTGAGGGTCTAAATGATAATTTCACAGTAAAGGAATGATATCTTTTACACATATCATGTGTTATGACAGTATGTTTTAAATATGTGATAAGTGAAGCTGTTATCACACTAGTGTGATAACAGCACATCACAACCTATTGAAGTAAACATTCCTTTACAGTGAAGTTATGATGATAAATTGTCTAAAAAGATGGAAGGGGAATCTTACGGACAGACACGCTCGGACATGACTTGCTTTACAACCAGACACACCATCATAAATGGGTATAAATAATGATAAAGAATAATTAATAATAATAATTAATAATAATAATCTGCTATTTCCTCAATCAGACCAACACCAGGGTAAATAATAAAGATGGAGTACGTGAAACTGACATAACGAAATCAAGAGTGGAACTATGGCATGAACGTTACTTAAATTGAATCTCTTCCATTATATTGGAGAAAAGGATTTAGCAATATTGCCATTTTCCTCATCAGAAATCATGATTATTTTCAAAATATTTGAATTTTGGGATTCAATCACCTAAAATGTCCCAAATGTGTTAAATTATCTCTTTTTAAAAATTATGATATTTGTAAAAGATACTTTAAAAATAGAATTTGTTGATGTAATTTCAACTCATTTACCAGAGATTCATGGAAGTAATTACTTGATGCCATAGTGCCCATGGGAAACAATACATGGAATGTGAACTAGTGGTGAAATAATAACAGCATCTGGACTGAATAATAAAAGTGTGGTGAAACAAGTGGGTGAAAAACCATTATAAAATATCTCAAGAGACATAATTGATTAACAATCTTTGTGACCAAAGAATGGAAATAACAGAGACTGTCATTATAAATTACATTCATACTATGTTAAAGGATTAATGACTGACATTGAGGGGCTGCTGGTGCACTGCTTGGTGCATAATCCTGAGGCCAAGCCAAGAGGTTATGGACAAACAGTGCACCAACAGGCCCGAAATCCTATTAATCTCTGACTTAGGTGGTAATAACCCAAAGGCAGTGATTAAACACAGATAATTCGACACATAATTGTATATAAATGAAATGAACATGAGCAATAGCAGCAACCCCTCCACCTACCACCCTAGAGGGACCTACCACCCTAGAGGGGGGTTACTAGGGCAGAGTCAAAAGTAATAAAGACTATAAAATATATCAAAATACATCAGGGGAAATACATATAAGAAATGATATTGCAATAATATTCAACAATAATCAGACTAAAATGCACTGATTGTTTTGTAAATTAAATAGACAAACATATAAAAGGCTGATGTCAAAAGTTAGTAAATAAAAACAATATCTTCATGTTTTTTTCAAAATGAATGTATTACATTCTTTCATCCTGATAAGTATGGATTACTCTCATACCTTCATACATTCTTAGAAAACTAAGAATAAACCTCCAAATACCTGATGTATATGGTTTATTGTTTCATTTGAACATTTTCCTTCTTCAGAAATTAAAAAAACCTTCTCAACATAATGCCCATAACAGGTGTAGCCACCTGAACCCTCATGCTCTGAACAATCCAGAGATGATGTTAATTCAAGACAAGAGAATGGCCATGGAAAAGTCAACACAATACCAAAGATGGGGAAAGAGTTGTATATTTGTTGACCTACAGTGAGCTGCCAGTGCTTTATTATTAATTATAATACCAGGACTAGTTCATACGGCTGGTCATACCCTAGTGCCTGGGGAAGGGAGAAAATGCAGCCACACCAAGATTTGAACACACAACCCTCACATGATTCTCTGGATCCAGAGCCAGTCCAGATAAAGTTTAGGTGTCAGGTCTTAGATATTATTATATTTATTATTATTATTTTTAATTTTCTCTCCTCCTGTGACTCCACCATAATTATATTTTGGGTTCATCACAGCTTTCTTCCTTTTTTTAAAAAACAAACTGTATTCAATCTATCACAGCTTAGTTACTGTGTCTCAATCAGTTTGAAACATTCATCAAGTCACTTGCTATAAATATACAATGTGGACTACCAAATAATTTACATGACAATGTTATTTGGTTATTTTTTTTTATTCAAATCGTTTTACTAGAACTAGCTCTTCCAGCTGTTCTTCCCAAAGTAAAAAAGTGGCTGCAAATTCTTCAACTTCCCCCAAGAACCAAAGGCAGACCGTTCGCTGACTTTGTCATGGTATAATATTGTTTTACAAAAAGATGCCGAATGTAGATAAGTTTACAGGCTGACTTATTGTAAACAAATATGGTGGCGGTGTGTTTGTGTGAAGTGTTTGACATTGATACGACAATCAAATGTGGCATTTTCCGCGTAGGAAAATAACACAACTACCAATATTCCTGTGCTTGGGTGAGACCTCAGATATTAATCTAATATATTAAAGTTGTCTTGCTTTAATTGCAGGAACTATATAAATTTCACAACAGCTTCAAAGTCAAGAAAAAAATTTGATGTGTTATATACGAAATTATTGAAACTAACCTAAAAATCAAAAACATTTGAGGAGTCGATGATGGTTAGACGAGGATGTGTGGCGCTGTATTGTGGCTAACGAGGCCGGTCCACCAGTTTTGTTATTATTTATTTTTATTTCCAAATCAATAGGGTGGGTAAGTATTCCATGGTAGTGAGTGTTTGAGTCGCGCCACTGCACCAGTGTGTTGACAGGAAGTGCTAAACTCCCATAGACTTAGCATTGCACACATAATTATTCTCTGTTCTTTTCATCATTTCACGAGATCTTCTGACGACCATTTATCCATCTATAGCAGAGAAACACTTCCATTATGACCAACAGGACCCTTAAGCCTCTAATGAGGTGATGGGTAAAGTGAATGTATACCTGCAATGCTAAGTCTATGGGTAATGGTTATTTCCTGTCAGTCAACACATTAGTGCAAGTGCACGCCTTGATTATGTTAAATTGCTCACTGCTTCCATGATACTTACGCACCCTATTTTTACATCTCCCACTCACTGGTTCAAGCCTTGACAGAACCACCAGTGTATGGGAGAAACAGTGATAGGAAAACTACCGCCAGAAATCTACTATCTGAAAAACAACCCCCTGGAAGCTACCACCTCAACAACTACCGCCTAGGAAAACTACAATGGTAGTTTTCCTTGTAGATTTCATAGTTGGTAAACTATAGGCCAAAAAACTTTTTTGTTTTTCAAAATTATTTTTTTCTTCAGCATTTCTTCTTATGGATCCCCCATCCCCATCCCTGCAGCAAAAGTAAATTGTCAATTGCATTAGGTGTATAGATTAGTTATAAATAGTAGTTTCTGGTAGTTTTCTATTTGAAACTGTCTCATATAGTTTTTGTGAAGGTAGATTTCTAGCTTTATGGAGGTAGTTTTGCTAGAACATGGTGGACCGACCCCTAAATATAAAGCCCCTCCACACTGACACGGTCAGGGAGGATATATATAGACTAGGGTGCATGTACGGCGCTATATATGTGGTATGTGGGTGGCAGAGTGGTAGTGGAGAGGATATATATAATATATAATATTTATAAAAGAGGAGTAGTTGCCAAATGACCTGCAGTCTTCACTTGCACCACGAAGACGCCTACAACACAATGAGAACTGTTGCACTATTGTTGCACAGTTGTTGCAAGAGTGTTGCACAGTTGTTGCAAGAGTGTTGCACATGTGTTGCACAACTTGCACGAATTTGTGAACACTACAGCTTCTCGGTAGCCCATGAGGGCTTCACTTGGCTTCCTTGTTATTAGTATATTTTTACATTAATTGTTGTCATTTACATTAATTGTTGTCATTTCAAACTACTGGTTACATTGAATTGGTATTACAATCATGAATAAAATGGAAAAACCCAAATTAAATTAATCAATATCTTTTTTTTAGAGTAGGATGAACATGGAGATGCTAGTTTCAATGCAGGTCCCAAAGTAGCCTTTTTCCAAATTTTTAATGAAAAAAAAATTTCGATTTTTTTTTTCTTCAAATAATAGGAGTTCCAATTATTGGCAACATTTACAGTAGCAGAACTGAAAGCCGAGTGAACCCCTCGTCATGCGACCATCATATTCAATCAAAACTTGTTAAAATCTGGGATTACCAAAATTTCCTGATCCCGTTTCTGCGGCGCTCTTCAGCTTAGGGCCATTAGTCATTGTGACAAAACTTTTACATTTCCTCAAACTCTAAGAGGATCAAAATGGCGGATAATGGCTGAGATACAGAAGGCAGAAATGCTGCTGCCTTTAATTTGAGGCATTTCTCCAGCCATATTTGCAATCGGTTTTTTTCTGATAAGGCCACCATTTTGAAATTTTTGTTTTGGCAAGTTAAAAGATCTACCCACAACATTTAAATATGCACCAGTCGATTACGTTGAACTGTCTTTGACCCAGTGTAATTCTAGAAAGTGTTTTATAGGTAAACTAATTCCATTATGAGACTTGACATGTAATTTTGCCTCGGACATAATGGGTCTGAGTGGAAGCAATCTGTTCCTGATCCAAAAATAAAATTGCTTAAATTTTGACTAAGGTGTATTTTTTTTTTCAAAAAGAGTTTTTGTAATGGACGGGTGCATAATGGTTACAGAATTTCATTTTCGAGGAAACATTTCATTTTTCAGCCAATGAAACCAGTCTTTTGCCTTCACTGCGGACCTACCTGTAGATTCTGGAGTGCGGGGCAGTTCCGGAAGCCTCCGGTGCTGAATACTATCGAGGGGTTCACGGCAACTCCCTATTTTCGCCCAAGTCCCAGTTCCTTCTCGATCAGATTCAATATCTGAGTTGGCAATGTAGCTGTACATTTTACCGTTGGAAACCTTTCCGTTAGATGAGGAAGTGGTGTTTATATTGTTCAGGTTCACTGTACCGTTACTCTGTGGCTCTATCACCTGCAAGGTAATAAAAGATATGTTTTAGATAATCTCATTATTATTTTATTTTCATATTGATTTCTTTTTTATAAGAGGCAAAGCCCCAAAACATTCATGGTGGATAGTGCGTATTTTCATGTAACTGTTAAATATCTACAAGCCTTAAATGAATAAAAGAAATAATAAAAAAATACACAGAAATCTGTGGCTCAACATGCTTAAAAATGATATGATTCTGGATGATTTTACGGTACTATTGTCACACATGTTCAACCCGCACAGCCACACAGTAGTGGGAACGTGTTTATACAGGAATGATACAAAGATGACAAAGATACATAGAACTAAACAAGTTGTAGTTGGGATGCTATAGGCTACTGAAATGCCAGCTACATTGAAATTTGAATCCTTTCACTGGGATATATGTTATTTTTAACCAAGGGGTGGGTGCGTTGTTCACAACTATCCATGTGCTATACAGCTAGAGTTGCCATTGCAACAGTATTGCACGTGCACAACATCTGAGCCAATCAAAACACAGTTTTGAGCAAGGATACCCAGACTCGCCACTGTTAATCCAATGGGCAAACTGTTCCCCATGCTTTCAGAGGTGAAATAAATGACATAGATTTACATACATTTAACAATGGTATACGTGTAGGGGCACTGCGCTGGTGGAGGTTTATGTTTTTTTAAATGTATCTCCAATGTAGGTGTATTAACCACATAAACCTATTATTATCATTCTACATTATCATTATTTTCTTTTTTTCTCTCTGAGATTTAGTTAAGATTTATGTGATAATTATTCAGGTATTTAAAGATTACTATCTACATTATTCAGATATTTAAAGATTACTATCTACAATATTCAGATATTTAAAGATTACTATCTACAATATTCAGATATTTAAAGATTACTATCTACAATATTCAATTGACTGGCGTACTTTTGTCTGTCGGCCGTTGCAGACTGGTACATTGCTAGTATAGCATTAAAATGTTGTTTTTTTGGGGTTTTTTTTACAATAAAATATTAATGTTACCTTGGCGCATCTGTTGTTGTAGTACTTGCCCCTCTTCTGCCTGATGATGATGATGATCATGAGGATGAAGAGAAGAAGTATTAGCGTTGCTAGGATACCAATAACAATGCCGATGATCTCGTCGTCCATGTTCTTCTTACCGCGCGCTCCAGGCACCGTCACCTCAGGTGTCGTGGCCGAACGCTTCGTGGCTGTAGAGTAAAATGAAAACACTTTTGTATTTTTTGAGATTATAGTCCTTGTTTCTAAAGCACCATGTTCACTAGAAATTGAATTCAATACAATCTAGGTTCACACTAAGTCTGCAATGATTAGATTTCTCCGCCGATCATGTCGCCAACTGGAAAAACATCTTATTTGGCAGAGGGCTTAAGGCTGCATCCATACCATGGACCTAAGATACAATAATATTCATTAACATCACATTAATTATTTTATCAATTTGCTTCTTTTATACATATTTATTCAATGTAATCGATATTTATTTGGTTTGTTTAGTTTGGGGACATACTGAGCTGATCTCTGACTAAGTTTGATTGCTCGACTTGTTACCCTTTCAGGCCGGCTGACCATCCCCAGAGTAATTTCACCATTTAAATGCTGATGCACACAGTTCCACTCCAAGTGTGACTGGTAAGCTTTTATTTCACCCCTGGAATGGACTGCCCATAGACTTTGAATAGGCGTGTTATATACAAGTGAGCGGGAAGAAATATGTTTCATTCGTCCCTAGGGATGAAACAGATGACCCAGTTTCTCCATCTACGTTTTCATTGGTTATTCTGAAAGTAGGCCAGCGTTGTCTTAGGGACACGCCATGCCATGACGTTACGTTGTCTGCTAAGCATTGAAACTGCGGTGGCCGTCGTCAACGTTACGACGGCCGTCATAAATTTAAGCTCAAAGGAATTCCATGCCACGCCCTTGATGTGTTTCTCTCGCAGCAAGTTACCGTTATTAAAAGCAATCTAATATGTTTAAAATCGTTTGGAGAGGTCAAATAAATCTCGAACTAACATTGGTCCTGTCTGTGGGATCTTTCTTCACTGAGTTGAAGGAATTCCTCACGCCGGAAATCCTCACGCCGGAAACAAGCATATATAGCAAGTTTAAACTAAGTCGGCACTACATTCCAGAGGTGAAATAAATTGTAGTTCCATGTACCAGAGAGGGGACCTTGTATACCTTATTTAACCATATATATTCTACTGTAGTTCCATGTACCAGAGAGGGGACCTTGTATACCTTATTTAACCATATATATTCTACTGTAGTTCCATGTACCAGAGAGGGGACCTTGTGTATTTTAATTAACCTTATATATTCTACTATAGCTGTACGTACCAGAGAGGGGACCTTGTGTATTTTAATTAACCTTATATATTCTACTATAGCTGTACGTACCAGAGAGGGGACCTTGTGTATTTTAATTAACCTTATATATTCTACTATAGCTGTACGTACCAGAGAGGGGACCTTGTGTATTTTAATTAACCTTATATATTCTACTATAGCTGTACGTACCAGAGAGGGGACCTTGTGTATTTTAATTAACCTTATATATTCTACTATAGCTGTACGTACCAGAGAGGGGACCTTGTGTATTTTAATTAACCTTATATATTCTACTATAGCTGTACGTACCAGAGAGGGGACCTTGTGTATTTTAATTAACCTTATATATTCTACTATAGCTGTACGTACCAGAGAGGGGACCTTGTGTATTTTAATTAACCTTATATATTCTACTATAGCTGTACGTACCAGAGAGGGGACCTTGTGTATTTTAATTAACCTTATATATTCTACTATAGCTCTACGTACCAGAGAGGGGACCTTGTGTATTTTAATTAACCTTATATATTCTACTATAGCTGTACATACCAGAGAGGGGACCTTGTGGGGAGGCCTTGGTGGCTACAATGTTGATGAGCTGCAGGATGTTGGTTGTTGGCTGCTTCGTACTGGGGGCATGCGTCGTAGTGGGCGGTGCTTCCTCGGTGAAGTTACCGACAGCGTACTCTGCACAAACACAAACAATAATATTAAATAATGTGCAATCCTTGGATAGTCTTATGTATAAACATATGGGTGACATTGCCAGGAAATATAAAGTTTAACTTTTGATTTGAAAATGTTTTTATTATTTCTCGGATACATCTCCATGATTTCTCCCTTTATTTCTTCAGTAGCCCTTTGACAATCTTTGACAGTCTCAAATAACCAAAACTTTAAGGCCAAAACTATTCTCAAAATAGTTTTACAGTGCAAAGCAGATACGTTTAATCAATCAATTAATCAATATGTAAATAAGAGGAATGACGGTGGTCGATCTAGCTGCGACTGCAGTGTTAATAAGTTGTGTTTACCCATTCAGCCCGTCAGTAAGTATAAGTAAATACTAATATGGTATATGTCAGGCCTACAACAGGGAGGTGCCCGCCATGTTAAACAAATCCACACCATGGGTTTACAGGGCTAACTAAGGGTATATGGTATAATACGTGGGTACATATAACTTGGTCACCTGGACACTCCAAGGTGATGTCATGCTTCAGTTATATGTTGGTACTTTATGGAAAAATTAATACTTGATTTGGATGCCTGGGTTGGTTTCTTGGGAAACATTTTTATATTTGCCTTCCAAGTTTTTATTTTCGTAGCTTTAAAAATGTTTTTTTTTTTTACAAAGATGAACTTGAAGAGTGGAATTTAATCGAAATATAAAAGATTATTTATAAGTATATATAGTGTATGTTGTTATAACGCTATACTTGTGGTCATACAGTAGCTATGCACTATTTTATATAATTATTTCAAACGTTATTTATTCATTTAATCTGTGCCTTTCTCCTCGGGACAGATATATGAAAGAATTTAAAAACACATACATAGCATTGTCTTTATAAATATGACAATTACTGCTGCTGTGATATTTATCTCATTTTTAGATGAAATTATTCGGGTATTGCTGTGAATTATTAATGGGTTTTTGTAAAATGACAATGGCTTGACCATTCCTTGAACCATTTGCTGGAAAAATGAAGTCATCATATTTCGAAATAACAGGAATCGATTATTGACCAATATGTACTGGCTATTAATTTAACATTTAAAATAATTCAAAGTATATTGGTCAAATATTGTTATACTAAAAGATAATTATTGACAATTTATTGATAACTGAGTAAATTGTGTGTTGTTCTGAATACTAATAATTATACAGCTTCTTAGGAATGTTTTATCGTCATAACTTACATTTACATGAGATTATCCATTGATTAAATATTGTATATAATGATATTTATATTATCATAATGTTAATAATGTTTATAAGTACGAGATGCTTCTAAAAATATGAGTGAACGAGGTAATCATGAGATGTAGAGAACACGCAGTTTAAAAGTACTAGTTATTACACAAAAGGAAGATGAATGTTGAAGCGAGTTAGACAATTTAGAACTACTGTTATTCTTACAAACTAAACAGAGTAGCTTCCCCATAGACATGTGAGGACCAGAGCCTCCAAATGTGTTTAAGTATATTTGTTAGTGCAGCGACTGGGGTTATTACTGAGAGACACAGGGGGAGAGGTAAGACAGGGGATAGAGAGAGTGGGAAGAGAAAGAGAGAGAAAGAGAGAGAAAGAGAGAGAAAGAGAGAGAGAGAAGAGATGCTAAACTAGACATAAGACCAATACAGAGACGACAATATATGTACACATACTAAAAGAACAGCTCCAAAACTTCTCATTGTTCCGGAAGGGAGGACAGGGAGGAAAGTGAAAAGAGAGCTAAGAGAGGGAGAGAGCAGAGTCAGTGGGGAAAGAAAGTGGGGAGAGCGAATAGAGATAAACGTTAACAGAAAAAGAAAGAGAAGTGAAACAGGAAAGGGAGAGAGAAAGAAACAGAAAAGGGAGAGAAAGAGAACAGAAAAGGTAGGGAGGAGGGAGAAAGAAAAGGAGAAGAGAAACAGAAAGGAACTGAGATGGAGAGAGAAAAGACATAAAAAAAAGGAGGGAGAGAGAGAGAGCAAGAGAAGAGAATTAAAAGTGAGAGAGAGGGAGGGGAGGAGAGTGAAAAAGAAAAAAAGGGGAAATAATACAGAAAAGGGAGAGAGAGGGAGAAACAGAAGAGAAACAGAAAAGGGAGAGAGAGGGAGAAACAGAAAAGGGAGAGAGAGGGAGAAGCATAAGAGAAACAGAAAAGTGAGAATGCTGACCCCCCCCCCCCCCCCCCCCCCCCACGGCCCCAGTGAGCAGCTCACCTGAGTCAAACTGCACCTCGCTGATGAGCAACCACTTGGCGTCAAACTCCAGCTCCACCTTGACGTACTGGCCAACCCGGTGGTGTAGTGGGATGATGACGAAACGAGCGTATTCTATCAATATGTCGCGCATGAAGCGAAACACAATGGGCTCCCCGACAAAATACTTCCCTCCGACACTGAACGTGATCCGGGCACTCCGGAACACTCGCACGTCCTTGCCAAACATATTGTTAGAATGAATCCTGAAACATACGGGCAAATATTTCATTGGGTTGGCTCCTAATATTTTGATAAAGGAAAAAAAGTTATGAATTTTTCTCCTAAAAATTTTGTAATCTATATTATTGAACTTAGTTCTCACATTTGGTTATTGTTTTCCTCAGCAAACAAGTATTTTTGCAATATATGAAATATGCATTATATTTCAAGATTGTTATTATTATGCAGACTTTAATTTGGATATCTGAAAATGTTGATATATAAACACTTCTTGCATTAAATCATGTTTATTTCAAAGGAGATTTGATTTAGGTTTAATATTTTCATTCAAGAAATGTCAACACTCTTGTCAGCTGGTCCTTATACATTTCGTTTGGCAATAAAAACAAATGAAAAGAATAGTTGACAAGTTGTACCTACCTAATATCGGTAAAGTTGCGTACGGCGTCGAACTTAAAGATAATCTCGACACCTTTGCCATTGAAGCTTTCGTTCCGCCAACCGATCCAGTCAAAGCCTTTGATTCCCAGCCCGTGAGGGTCGAGCCTGAAATTGTGCTGCCCTTCTATTCCATCAAACAGTTGCCCCATGCCTCCCAGTAGTCTGCCTGCCTTCTCTATACCATCATACGTGTAGTCTGTGAGGTTGATATCATTGCCTCTCTTCTCTCCCTGCGGCATGCTGTACATGACCACACCGTCTGCAACATAAGGCATACATAAATGTCAATGTATGGGTCAGATTTTCAGAAAATGTACAATTCACCTTCATCAATCCTCTCAAATATCCCACATTTCAGACGAAAATAAAGTTCAAAATACATTTCAACCTAACCAAACAGATTGCTAGAGTCAATGCAATGCCTAATATATTAGAATTTACCTCGTATTGGCCAAATTGCATCCTAATTTAGCAGAATTTACTAAATGTGTACAGCTGCCAATGGTACATTTTCCCAAAATCTGACCCATATATATGTGTATAATTGTAACTGTATTAGGCAGGCAGTGGGAACATCGTCACTGCGATGACACTGAGTGTCTATTCCTGCAATAAAACATGTTCCAAAAAAAAATAAGGGTTGGTATTAGGTTCTTTATTTTCAAGATACCCCATTTTTCTGTTTTTCTGTTTTCATATTTGTATCTCATTCTTTATTGAGATTTTTAAACAGTTTATCCTCAGATAAGTGACATCAAGTAATACTATAATTGTAATAAACAAGTGACAAATAATACAATTGAGGCCATTGATGTAATGGGATATGGGCTCACAGTATGAGAATCAGTAATGATTCACCATGGTCTTCCACCCACTGCTGTGGCTAATTAACAAGGAGAAATGAGTCTCTCCAAGATACAAGACAGTGGCTGACCTAATTGTGTACTATAAATAGAGTCTTGTGTCACGCCAAAAGAATGGTACTGGAGTAAGTGTGGTGGGTTTATGACTGACTCCTACTTGGTACTCAAACCTCCACTCAAACTATATTTGCAAATATCAAATAATCTAATGAATACATAACTTTGATAATCCAACCAAATGATCATACCTATGTAAGAAATCCGCAATTACATTTAAAATTGACCAGTCAACATAGTGAACTTAGCCACTTTAAAGGTCTTGGGTGTCTTGTAACACTAGGAGGCATATTTAGACTTTATTATGTACGCGCATTCTATATGAGACGTGCTATAAGTGGGGTGCTATAAAAATATTCATATAGGACGTGTCCTATATGAAATGTAGTTGTCTAACAATAGCTCTGTTGTTATGTAAACAAATCCCCGCAATCGGTAATCAACCCATGATTCTGGTACTATAATGATAGAAATACATAATAAAACCTACATCATTAAATAGAGCATTACATTCTCTTAGAGCATTACATTCTCTTTTGAATGATATAAATTGTATTAATATAGCTCAAGAAATGGCCATGATATGAACGTTTTAATTCATCAATATACTAATGGGGCTGTCAGCGGGGCTCTCTGAGACTTCTTTAGTATTTTTTCAGTGATATCTGATGACATATGATCAAATTTTATGCACATATAATAAATATAGAATGGAACTCACCGGCAATAATCGAAAATTTATAGGCATCGTGCTTATGTGGACGAATCTCGTCCTATAAATTTTCGATTATTGCCAGCTCGTCCCATTCTCTCTATATATTGGTCACAAAACACAAAACCTTCATTTCACCTTGTATTCTAAGCTTGTTCTCTCAGACTGTTGCTATAAACCCTTTAGTTGATAACAGACGTGAATTAAATGTGCTGCGTGTCACATTTCCTTCTAATTAAAAGAATAATTGACAATATCCAGCTTCTAATTAAAATTGTAAGCCAGATCTGATCAATTGGGTGTAGAAGAAAGTTTGCAAAATACATTCTGCACAAAAAACATATAGTGGATATATATGTTATTGGGGGAGGAGTGGTTTATACAAAACTACTTCGGACAAGGAAGGAAATACTATGTAGTAGTTCAGGGTTGGGGAGAGGAAAACAGTATATAATCAAACCATAATAAATAGGGAGAATGCAACAACTAAGTGGACTATATGATTGTGTTGTTTTATCACCAGGCAATACCTCTGATAAATTTACATCAATCTAAACAAAACAATTATAAGAGGAAAAAAGGGTGTAAGGGTAATATGAGATGGTACTCGGGTAAAGATCTAACGTTAAAATCGTATCATATAGAAAGAAAAGAAACCTTTGTATGTCTGTCTATTTAGTGAAAGACTGACCTGTTAATTATTATACTAGTAAAGGAGTTAAATACTACACAGCTAAGTTAAAGAAGAACTTAATTTCCAACAAGATGAATGCCGTGAACTATCAAAAGCCAAACCTACGACACTTTTGGCCCCGACTTTAACATTCACATCGAAATGAATTATCTCTCTATTTTGACCATATTTTATACTATTAATTACATAATTTAGGTAGGTTAAGACATGTGCTAAGACACTGGAATATTGAGTAGAAATTCTGTTACTGGTGAATCAAGCAGAAAACAGTGAGAAGTTTTACTTTAAATACTAAAGCTTTAAATATTGAAATAATTAAGAAATATTGAATGAAAAGAATTATTGCATAAAAAATAGGCAGTAACTGGAATTCCCTCACAGCAAATAAAGGAAACATTGCAGATTATGAGACTTTCAAATCTAGGATGAAAACCAACTTGCAATTGCAAGAAATACTTATAAGAATATACTCATGTATACACGTGATTAACCATGTCTAAATCTTTTTTTTTGAAAACCCATGTCTGAATCTTACTCCAAATCGGTAATACTTGTTCAAAGAAAATTGTTTCAATCATCTTCTCATCCTCATCGCATATCACCACTACTCACATTTATACAAGATATTAAGTATATTATCCATCAACTAATAACCTGAAAAGAGGAATCTTGAATGAAAAAAGAAATTGATTTTTTTATATTTTTTTTAATAGAAAAATTAAATTGAAAAATGATTAGAAAATATTTCTTTTTAATCTAAAAAATTAAATTAAAGAATGAAAGTTAGAAATAAAATTTTTAATTTTAAAAATAAAGAAAAAAATGTATATTACCTGCCCACTCGCAGCCATAGGCCTCCACCCTCATGCACACTGTCTTGGGATGATCACTGAAAGGAATGAACCTGATTCTCTGGGCGATGATAGGAGGCGTTACCTCCCTCAGTTCTGCTATATAAGTGTTTGTGTTGCCTTGAAATATCTGAAAAATAGAGAAAAATGTATGAAAAATACAGATAAGTGTATGGAAAATAGAGATAAATGTATCGAAAATACAGAAAAAAGTATGGAAAATACAAAAGAAAAGTATGGAAAAAACAGAAAAATATATTATATGGAAAATATAGAAATATGGATAAGTTCGATATTCGATCTTCAGCTGATTATATACAATCTCATGTAACAAATTTCTGGGTTTACATTCTTGAGATGCCTTTTGTCACAGGTTCTCTATGGTTACACTTATATTTGACTCGTGAAATACATGGCAAGTAACCCTTTTCTCATCCCTCTCTCTCCTTCTACCTTTATCTCCTCGCCTTCGACCTTCGCACTTTTTCCCTCCCCTCTCTCTTTCTCTTCCATCCCCATCTCTCACTCTCATTTCTTCTCCTCTCTTTCTTTCTTTCTTCCTCACTCTGTGCTCCCCACTCTCTCGCTCCTCTCTCCCATTTTCTCTTTCCCTAAGCTCTTCAACCTCAGTACCCATTCGTCGTCATCTCAATGCCTCTATCTCCCCATCTTCATGCAAGGACCTATAGACAGGAGCTCTCCTGTGAGGGAGACTGGAATAAAGAGGCGATTTCCTGGACTGAAGCCTGCAGTAATCTGCACAAGGGGTCGCTGCGGACAGAGCCTCATAAAACATATAAATTATTTTCTTTACAAACAACATTATTTGTGTTTAATTCCACCGCCTTGCTGGCCCCACCACATGCTTACTCATGGGCAGAGAAATAGACCAGGCTTAGGTGGGACTATAGATGGACACATGCAAGCACAGACATTTGTGATAACATTTTTCAAAGTGTTTTATTCACAAGATGTCCTTATTGCAATGTTTTCATTTTTAAAGTGCCTAATGCTGTCCGTAGCATAATTGGGTAAGATTTTCAGAAAATGTACAATAATTAGCTCTACACATTTAGTAATTTCTGCTAAATTCTGCTAGAAAATGATAAATTTGGGAGTACATCTGAGTATATTTGGTATTCTATTGATTCAAAGTATCAGTTCTGTTATGTTAAACTGCATTTTGAAGCTTATTTCTGTCTTAAATGTGGGCTATTTGAGAGGATTAGTGAAGGCGAATTGTACATTTTCTGATAATCTGCCCCAAATAATGTACCAAATTTCAGGGCAGTGTGTTAAATATATCCTTGCATTTCTGAGGTCATCCTATAGAGTATATCTAGCTACTTTGCTCGTACATATCCATCCAGAAATATTGCAAACTTGTTATTCTAAATTACAAATATCAAAATAATATTATTCAAAAATACAAACATCAAACTTAAAAGTTAGACGTACTTATTAGATTTCGGACTGTTTACCCTATAGATGGACACATGCAAGTAGAGACATTTATTCTAAAACTAACTTTCCCTACTCATCAGAGAGATATTTGTTAAAATAATTTTTCAGGAATTTTCCTTGTTTTTGTTTGGGGGAAGCATTTCCCCATTTATTTATGAATTCATATTGGATTCATTTGCATGTCCGCCATCTTGAATCTCAATTCGCATGGAATTATGGGAGAGGTGTGCCAGTGTAAAAGCTACAGAAAACATGTTATGTTCAGCATGGAATATTTAACACTTATCTCATGGAAATAGTCATGTGTTTTATATGTTTCCATAACACAAGACTCCATCTTTCCCATCATGCAATTGGTTTGTATACATCATTTACCACCCACGCTATGATATTGGTTCAGCATGGAATATTTAACAGTGATCTCATGTAAATATACATGTGTTTTACATGTTATGTTCAGCATGGAATATTTAACAGCGATCTCTTGTAAATATACATGTGTATTACATGTTATGTTCAGCATGGAATATTTAACAGCGATCTCTTGTAAATATACATGTGTTTTACATGTTATGTTCAGCATGGAATATTTAACAGCAATCTCATGTAAATATACATGTGTATTACATGTTATGTTCAGCATGGAATATTTAACAGCGATCTCTTGTAAATATACATGTGTTTTACATGTTATGTTCAGCATGGAATATTTAACAGCGATCTCTTGTAAATATACATGTGTTTTACATGTTATGTTCATCTTTCCTATCATGCATGATTTGGTTTTTATACATCATTTACCACACACGCTATCATATTGGTGAGAACATTCTTGCAGTTTTTGAGAAAAAATGTTGCTAAATATTTGTATGTCAGATTTGAACTGAATGCATCCCAGCAAGCACTGTAATAGACATGCGCAGTGAGACATGCATTTCCGCTATATGACACAATTCAAGGTTTTAGTAAGCAACTAAACACAAATCTTACGTAATGTGTCCAACATAGTAGATTTAGATTTCAACAAACAGGCTTTGAACTCCTTACACTGGATACTTCTTCTGGTAAGATTGTCCCTGTACGGGTCAGATTTTCAGAAAATGTACAATTGGCAGCTCTACATATTTCTGCTAAATTCTGCTAAAGAATGATAAATTTGGGGGTATATCTGAGTATATTTGGTATTGCATTGATTTAAAGTATCATTTCAGTTACGTTAAACTGCATTTTGAAGCTCATTTCTATCTTAAATGTGGGTTATTTGAGAGGATTGGGGAAGGCCAATTGTACATTTTCTGGCAAGCTTGTCCCTGTACCCTTTTTCCTACCTTCCAAGTTTACCGTTTCATTATTTCTCTATTTGAGTCCACATACTCCACAGGAGAGGCTCTAAAGGCATAAGACCCTGGAATGCACTCAAGCCCCGTATTATCGCTAACTCCCGTTTCTCTTTTTGTTGCCGGGATTGGTTGCAAGTTGTTCTAGAACCAGGCAGCAGCATATCGCTAACTCTAGTCCAACTCTGTGTGGACTTGGACAGTATTGGTTGTACAGGAGACAGCTTCAAGTGATAAATGACAACTACACCATCTGTAAACATTTAACATTTAGAAAACCTCAAAAGTATTTCTACAGTTTATGTTTGCAAATAAAAAGTTTGAAATAGTTCTGGAGTAATAGGTAGAAAATTGCTAGTAAAGTAGCTAAATGTACTCCGTTGGGTGACGTTAGAAATACAAGGACATATTTAATAGAATGCCCTGAAATGAGCTACATGCATTTATAAAGCCTGGAGTGCTAGCTACCCCAACGATCAGAATATTCTTACAATGAGGCCTTGTGAATATAACAATTTGAAAAATATTTATTTTTGCGATTTAAGACTCATTTCTCTGTAACACAACATACGAGTGAGAGATGTACTTCACTAGATATTATTTTGTCATGAATATATGCCTTAACACCAAGTATAGACCAAATAAATATATTGACATTTAGCTCTGATTGGTATTAATGGGTGGGTGAATCATGAGGTATGAGTGATGGAGGGAGCTCACATTAACCATCACACCCTCCCCACCCAGGCCCAGACTCCAGGCATTATTGCACCAGGGCTAATCCCGGGGTTGACTCACAGAATATTCATTAAGTTTGGAGTAATTAATAACGAGTAATTAATAAACGGTGGAATCAGGGCCGAGCCACGTGACGCCATTAGAGCAATGTGATTGGTCTCTGAGGAGATTACGGTAGTTACCGTTAGGGGGCGATTAATGAAAACATTCCGTCATTCTGGGGCTGATGATACCCCAGTGTTGGGGAAGGGCAGGGGGGAGGGGGGCAGGGGGGGAGGGGGGCAGGGGGAGGGGGCAGGAGGCCGGGAGGGGGTGGTAAGGACAGGGGCAGGGGTGACGAATATTGGTCATCACAAACGTACAATTTACTTTCACCAAGTCTCTCAAGTAACCCACTGTAAAGGCAACAACTATACTCAAAATACAGTTCAACAAAACCAAGCAGACTTTTAGAAACTAAATTTTCATTCTAGTTTTGTTATTTAGTGTTTTCATATCCTCTGTAATGACAGTTAAGTTACAAACAAGCAATGCACAGTGTACAGTGAAACTTATAGTATTCCTGGTTCTGGGTAAGACCATAAATTGCCTCTCTGTCTCTTACCTCTTTCTCTCTCTCCCTTCTTCTCTATCTCTATTTCCTGGGTTTGATCATAACCTCACTCCCTCTCAGCTCTCCCGCCCTTGATATAACCTTCAATGTGTTGATAAGGGCGTAAAGCAACATCTCACTCACTCACTCACTTATAATATTTCGCCCACTGCAATGTGTAACTATATCCGATTCTAGGGAACAACGGTATATTCAAATATAGTTAATATTTACCATACCCCAGTCAAATATAACCAACTTTAAAAAGATTCTAAAGCGAACATTTTTTTTATTCCAAACTAGGCATCAGAAAAAAGAGAAATAATATTCTCCCTGATCCAAAGTCATAGCAAGGGAGGAGAATTAAAAACAAAGATTCTAAAGCGGCCAATTGTAATAAGAGGAAGAGCGAGAGAGGAAGAGGGAGAGAGGGAGAGAGGGAGAGAGAGGAGAGAGAGGAGAGAGAGGAGAGAGAGAGGAGAGAGGGGGAGAGAGAAGAGAGAGAAGAGGGAGGAGAGAGAGGAGAGAGAGGGAGAGAGGAGAGAGAGGAGAGAGAGAGAGAGAGAGAGAGAGGAGAGAGAGGGAGAGAGGGGAGAGAGGAGAGAGAGAGGGAGGGAGAGGGGAGAGAGAGGGAGGGAGAGAGAGGAGAGAGGAGACAGGAAGAGGGAGAGAGAGGAGAGAGGCAGAGAGAGATAGGGAGAGGAGAGAGAGGGAGAGAGAGGAGAGAGGAGATAGGAGAGAGGAGAGGTCAGAGGAAGAGGGAGAAAGAGGAGAGAGGCAGAGAGAGAGAGAGAGAGAGAGAGGGAGAGAGAGAGAGAGGGAGAGAAAACAGCAAAACAAGGCAACACAAGACGACAGTATATACACAGGCCATGACAAATAGACAACTAGAAACAGACACAGCATATAGAGGAGAGAGGGAAACTCGGGGAAGGAGGAATTCGAACAAGGGAAAACAAGATGAGAGAGAAGAGAAACCGCCAGGAGGAGCGCACATACGGTGGTAAATAAAGCAGGAGAGCTCAGCTGTGAGACCAGCAATAATACCATAATATGCCATTGACCCAGTAATAGGACAGCCCCTGAGGGGGGCTCTATTAGATAATTACATCTGTGGTAATTACCAGTAACTAGTGATCGGGGACCAGTGGGGGCCGCCGTCCCCCCGACCCCCCTTCCTCCCCCCCCCCCCCGAGCACAGCTGCGCTCCTAGCGAGGGTGTTTGTAAAATAATCAAGCTCTGTTTCCATCTTTCTCCACTCAGCAACGCCATCTATCATCCAGCACGCCAACTAATCGCGCATGCGCAGTGCAGACAAGGTATAGAGCTGTTTCCTAAGAAATGGGAGAATAATTGGTCACGTGATCAGTCACGTGATCACTAGGTGCTCCATCTTTGTGAGTGGAGTTCTTATGAAAGGACTTTTGACAAATTATTGAAATTTATTGTATATATGCATTTTATATGAAACAGTGTATCTAGGCTGGGATACGTTGCATGTATTTATACCCCAAGTGGTTTACGCAATACGCCACCTGAACTACTGGAATCATTTCAGTTCATAATATGGCTTTAACATGTTCCCATATAAATAACTAGCAAAGTACCCGTCCTCCGGACGGTCACCCTCTCTCCCCACAATTATTCCTCTCCCTCTTATCTGACTTTCATACCTGTTTTTCTCTCCCAACCGCATCTCTGATTTCCTCTCCCCTCTCCCTCCCCTCTTCCTCATGCCCCCCCCCTCCCCTCTCTCCCTTCCCCCACATCCTCTCCCTCCTCTCTTTCTCCACCCCTTCTTTCCCTCCCCCTCCCCTCTCCTATTCCTACACCCTTTTCTTCACTCTCCCACTCCTCTGCATGTAGGATTGTCACCCTCTCTAACCATACTTCCCCCTCTCCCTCTTTTCCCTCCACCTCTTCTCTGTCTTTCATACAGGTTGTCTGTTTTTCTCTCCCAACCCTATTTTCGATCCCCCCCCCCCTCTCCCCCCCTCTTCTTCATGCTTCCCCTCCCTCCCCGCTTTCTGTCCCTCCCCTATCTCCCTTCCCTACATCCTCTCCCTCCTCTCCTCCCCCTTTCCCTCCCACTCCCCCTTTCCTATTTCTACACACTTGTCTTCACTGTCCCACTCCTCTGCATGTTCTCTCTGTATAACCAATATAAATACTTTTAGAGGAAAATCCCCTATTTCCATGTCCTTTAATAGAATAAAGGTATACCTCTAGGTATCTCCTCTGTGTATATAAATAGTCGTTTGTCTGATTTGTTCAGGACATTTTATGTCTATTCAATGCATAAGAAAAAAGAAAAAGTTAGGTCCCCCTGGACGTAGGTTGTGGGAAATGACGTAGTATCTCACAGGGGCTTTCCCAGGCTATAAATAGAGTGTAGAGATCCCAATTTAAAACAGGCTTCAAAATCATATTTCCACCCAAAATACCCTCACAAACCACATACGACGACATCCAGAGAGGGGGGATTGACATCTACAGATGAGTAAAGTAGTTTGTAATTCAACAAATTCCGAGAACATTCCGGACAAAGAAAACCTTCTTTCTACCATTTCTTTTCTACCTCCTTTCCTAGAAATCGCTCTAGCTTTATATTATATGGATTAAAGGCATATATATATATATATATATATATATATATATATATATATTACAAAATCTGGTTAATGTCAATCACTTAGAGCATTGCACTCATTGTTATGCAACGCGTGCAACTATATAAATATTATGAAGAGGAACTTCAACCCTTGACTTTACTCTGGATTTGTTTCCTTCTACTCAGATCGTACATCATATATGTATTCTTTAATAATTTGTTGCATCTTCGTTTAATTATGTCTTAAAATCGTAAAAGCCCAGATGGCAAGTGTGTTGCAAAAACAAAAAAAAACATCAGTTGATAACTGAACATTTTCTACTTTTTGTTCCATTCTTTACCAACCCATGTATTGGACCAAAACTTTGGTGGATTGACCAGTTGATTTTCCAACAGGGCTTCTAAATTGTCCTCATTTGTATTTAGATGACCCGCCCAAATCCTTAATTTGATAGGCTGTTAAGGCTTCAAATTAATCTATTTATAATATATAAACATTATAACAGAAGCAGAATATTAATAAATTCAGTCTTATAAATTATGATTAATATATGTGTAAATTTGGTAAGATTTATTTTACCGTAAAAGCTGAGAATACAAGCTTTTACCTGTAGACATTTATTCATGCTTATAAATAACTTCATGAGCATCAATTTGGACATATATTGCCACGATATGGGTCAGATTTTCAGAAAATTTACAATTCAAATTCGCCAATTTTCTCAAATAACCCATAACTAAGACGAAAATAAAGTTCAAAATACAGTTCAATCTAACCAAACAGACCGTCAGCCTCGTTGCAATGCCGAATATACTCGAATTAACCTAGTATTGACCAAATTGCAGCCTATTTCAACAGAATTTACTAAGAGAAGATTGTCCATGTAGGGAGGCTTCACTTCTATTTTGCTTCGCATGGTCTAGACCGACTGATAACTTTTTGAATACCGTAAATGACCTAATATAAAATATATATAAGCTACAACTTAGGCCTATGATATAATCTGTTAGTTATCAAATTCAAGATGGCGGATATGCAAGTCGCCTATTCACCTTGTTTCCCCCCTCCCCCCCCCCCGAGCCGCTGTATAGGCAGGTGTCACACATCTCTCAACAAACCATGAATCAAAAATCTCCAGGAGACAAAAAACACAAACTAGCCCAGGCACACTGAGGAATGTCAACACCGCCCGCTAACAAGCGGATCACGAGTCCTCGTTTACACTTTTCATTTCGCATTTTCCACTCAGCCACTCTCCAACACACTTAGTCATCATTGCCGCCATAATACTGACAGCCAAGTCTCGCCATCTCACCATCAACGTGAGGTCACGAGAGGTCATGAGAGCCCTGGGATGGAAGGTGATTGGCTGGGAGCTGGGAGCTGGGAGCTGGGCCAGGCTGTAAGTGGCGCCATGTGGGGGTAAAGCTAAGAACTAAACAAAGAAGTTTAAGATGGAGATACAGCACGCTATAAACCGGTATAACACTGGGGTATGTGGCCACTGACCTGTGGGAACAATTGCACAATATTGAATAGGTGAGTTGTAGAGGTGAAATGATGGTTTGATAATTTGCAATGAGATTCAAATTCTGGACTCTCAGAACATCTCAGTTTGGAGTCTAACGACTTAACCATTACACCAGTTAGAAGCCACTCAGACAACCTTTGAAGGCAAACCCCCTATAGGTCAGGGAGAGGGTAAGGGCTGCTTACTGTACTATATAGTGTTGAAAGCAAACCCCCTATAGGTCAGGGAGAGGGTTGCTTACTGTACTATATAGTGTTGAAGGCAAACCCCCTATAGGTCAGGGAGAGGGTTGCTTACTGTACTATATAGTGTTGAAGGCAAACCCCCTATAGGTCAGGGAGAGGGTTGCTTACTGTACAATATAGTATTGAAAGCAAACCCCCTATAGGTCAGGGAGAGGGTTGCTTACTGTATTATATAGTATTGAAGGCAAACCCCCTATAGGTCAGGGAGAGGGTTGCTTACTGTACTATATAGTGTTGAAAGCAAACCCCCTATAGGTCAGGGAGAGGGTTGCTTACTGTACTATATAGTGTTGAAGGCAAACCCCCTATAGGTCAGGTCAGGGAGAGGGTTGCTTACTGTACTATATAGTGTTGAAGGCAAACCCCCTATAGGGCAGGGAGAGAGGTGCTTACTGTACTATAGTGTTGAAGGCAAACCCCCTATAGGTCAGGGAGAGGGTTGCTTACTGTACTATATAGTGTTGAAGGCAAACCCCCTATAGGTCAGGGAGAGGGTTGCTTACTGTACTATATAGTGTTGAAGGCAAACCCCCTATAGGTCAGGAAGAGGGTTGCTTACTGTACTATATAGTCTTGAAGGCAAACCCCCTATAGGTCCGGAAGAGGGTTGCTTACTGTACTATATAGTCTTGAAGGCAAACCCCCTATAGGTCAGGGAGAGGTGCTTACTGTACTATATAGTGGTGAAGGCAAACCCCCTATAGGTCAGGGAGAGGGCAAGAGTTGGTCTCTAAGCAGAACCTAACACAAGAAAGTTTCCTTCTCCTTCTCAGGAGATTAGAATATTGCATGCCCGCACGTTTTGTGCAAAGTGAGGCCATATTTCCCGGGAGCCGCAGCGGGTCGGTGTGTGAGCCGGTCGGTGCACCGCAACATGCCACCGTCTCCTCTGGCTTACACTACCTCCAGTTTCACAAACTGACCCCAAACTGTTTGTTGGTTTATTTGGTTTTTGTTTATTTGCTGGGGAGGTGTGGATAAAGGCTGGGTTCCACTGGCCGGCTACTGCTCCTGCTACTCCTCCCGCTACTTTCACAGTCTATTGCACCCACTTCTTTAAAAGTGGGTGCAATAGGCTGAAAGTAACTGGAATGGGTGCTACTGGGATGCTACTCCTCCCGCTACTCCTCCCGCTACTCCTCCCGCTACTCTTCCTGCTACTCCTCCCGCTACTCTTCCTGCTACTCCTCCCGCTACTCTTCCTGCTACTCCTCCCGCTACTCTTCCTGCTACTCCTCCCGCTACTTTGACAGTCTAAAGAAGCGGGAGCAAGCAACTGAAAGTAACTGGAACGGGTGCTACTGGGAAGTTACTTCCACCGCTACTTCTACCGTTTCACAGAAATGTTAGCAGACAACATTTTATTTTAACATGGAAATGAATGCATCAGGTAATATGAGGGGTAACATAGAGTGATGCCATTGCCCCGCTTCAGCTCCCGCTACTTCCCGCTACAAAGTAGCGGCCGCTTCAAATCAAACATGTTTAGGATAGAACTGTACGCTTTGAAAATACTCCAAAAGAAGCGGGAAGTAACATGGCTGTGTAGCGGGGCCCATTAGTACCCACCCCTGTTACTCTCCCACTTCTGCTCCCACTTCTTTAAGCAAGAAGTGGGAGAAGTAGCCAGCCAGTGGAACCCAGCCTTTAGGGGGAAAGTGTTGCTTTACAGCCTCAGCCTAGTGAGAGCCTCACCAGAGACCGAATCAACATTAAAGCTGAACTCTCCGCTAAAGTGGGTAAAAACCGCAAGATTTTCAACTTTTTGCTCAGTTCTTTTCAAACTCATCTATAAGTCATTTGACAAAGATTTGTTGTGATTTTGTCCAGTTGCCTTTACTACAGGGCTTCATAAACGTCCTTATTTGTGTTTGGAGGCGCCTTCTGGATCCATTCTTACGATGTATTCACCTATCATCGCTCACCAGTCGCTGTTTTCACTCGACTAATTATACTTTAAATTCTTGTATAAACATATAACCAGCAGAATATTGAAGAATTCAGTCCTATAAGTCATAACATGAGTAACTCTTGTATAAACATATAACAGCAGCAGAATATTGATGAAATCAGTCCTATAAGTCATAAAATAAGTAAATGTGGTAAGATTGTTAACTACTAGCTGAGAATACAACTTTAAATATTGTGGTAGTTGTCAGCCATTGGAGACCAATTGGTGCAAACAACTGTGACAACTAAACAATACACAAGTCCCATATTGTGTATCCCACAATCCTTCACTTCGGCATACATAGAGACTTATACAAGTCCCCTATTGTGTCACCCATAATCCTTCACTTCAGACATACATGGTGTCTAAGGAAATCCCTATATTGGACTGATATTCGAGCTGCAATGTTTGCGCATGCGCGGTCGAGTCACGTGACGTCCAGGTTGACTCCAGCGCCCTCACTTAGTGCCAGCTTGCATAATTCTGCATACAAGATGGCTGCCGTCACGTGACGCCTACATGAGGAGTAAGGTAATGTTTCCCCTGCTGTCATGGCAATGGACGCGTGTGCATGAACGCCATCATTACAGCTCAGAATTATTCACACTTTCTGGAAACATCCTTAAGGAACTAACATATTTCCATATTCTAATCTCTTTCTGAGTGGTCTTATTGCAATATTGGTGGTAAAGAACCGTCAGCCATACTTTAGAAACACCTTTAGAATACTAGAAGAAGAAAGTAGTCAAAACGTAGACTACATGTATTGGCAATTGCCTACAGGTTTGGGACATGTAGGGCCCTAAGCTTGGGGCATGTGGGGCCCTAAGCTTGGGGCATTTGGGGCCCTAAGCTTGGGACATTTGGGGCCCTAAACCTGGGGCATTTGGGTCCCTAAGCTTGGGGCATTTGGGGCCCTAAGCTTGGGACATTTGGGGCCCTAAACCTGGGGCATTTGGGTCCCTAAGCTTGGGACATTTGGGGCCCTAAATCTGGGGCATTTGGGGCCCTAAATCTGGGGCATTTGGGTCCCTAAGCTTGGGGCATTTGGGGCCCTAAGCTTGGGGCATTTGGGGCCCTAAGCTTGGCCTTACTACAGCTACAAATCCCTCAAGTTATCAATATTCTGAAGGACTGAAGTTAACAATATTCTACTATACAACAATATTCTACTATTCTATACTATTCTACTATACTGTGATATGTTGATACAGGAATTTGACTTTGACTTTGAAAGAGAGTGTCCAGTGAGCGATATTAAGTGTAACGACCGCAGAGGAGCATTTCCGCCGCCCGCCGAAATATAAATGTGGATTTTATGAAGCCCTGTAGGAAAGCAACTGCAGAAAATCTTCCAAAATGGGTTGGAAAGAATACTAACAAGAAGTAGTAAATGTCATGTTTTAACTGATATTAACTGGGAATGCTTCACTAGCCCTGGTGAGAGAGAATACTGCCTCCCTGGTGGGAATGCTTCACTAGCCCTGGTGAGAGAGAATACTGCCTCCCTGGGTACGACTTACCTTTATTTTTTTCCTATTGACGAATTGAAACCAGGGACCTTCGTCTTCCCTCTGATATGATAATGTGTAAAACTCAGCGAACTCTTGTCCCTGCAAATAGATAACAACACAGCTTTAAGCAACAGGCAAATGGTATACATAACATTATATATATAGTTAGTCACCGCAATTGTTCTAAATAAACAAATGGGTCAGATCGTCAGAATATGTACAATTGGCAGTTCTACACATTTAGGAAATGTTGCTAAATTATGATGAAAAATTATGAATACCGGGTACATCTGAGTGTATTTGGTGTCACAAGCTCATTTCCGTCTTAAATGTGGGTTATTTGAAAGAATTAGTGAAAGGGAATTGTACATTTTCTAAAGATATGACCCAAATAAGGAGGCCTTTGTCATCCTCTGAATCAGCTTTTCATCTTGGTTAGGCCCTGACTACAGAGTTGTAGACAATAGGGGATTTACATAGCCGCCATTTTGAATCTTGATTCGCATGGAATTATGGGACTAATGGTAGAGTGTAAAATCTATAGGAAACATGCCATGTTCAGCTTGAAATATTTATCAATGCTCTAATGTCAATAGCCATGTGTTATACAAGTTTCCATAACACAAGCCTCCATCTTTCCCATCATGCATTTGTTTTTTTATAGATCATTTATAAAAGCTATGATATTGATGAAAACATTCTTGCAATTTTCGATAAAAATGTTGCTAGATATTTGAGTGTCAGATTTCATCTATCCCAGCATGCACTGTAACAGGCATGCGCAGTGGCACATGCAAACCCCCTATTCAGTGAAATCAGATTATCAGTATTTTAATAGTACGGAGTGGAATGAGATGAGGTGATTACAATATACAGTATACACTACAGGTGATGAGGGTAGAATAGCATGTTATAGGTCGGTGTGTTGATAACTAGTTTATTCATCAAACATAATGTTCAACCGGACCCTTGACAGCTCTTGTACAACTATCAAGGTCCATTATGTTTCGAGTGTTTGGGGTAAATCATTCCCAGCATTGGGACAACCTTTATAGATTTTTTGTTTTAATTCAGTTTTGTATAAGCGCCATGGCAGGGGCGTCTAACCTCTTGAACCTTTCATGCCTTTTCAAAATTTCAATTTTTGCATTATTTTAGACAGGGCTGTGTTTGTTACTAATGCACGAGGTGACGCTAAGGGTAGTTTAACCACAGGGCCATGGATTCATGTGGTATTAGGATTATGTGGATGTATTAATAAATATATTTGTTTCACTATTTATCATCACATGTATAGCTAGAAGGTATCAACACTGTCTCTTCTCTCTCTCTCGTCTCTCCATTTTCCCTTCTCGCTCTCTCTCCTCTCTCTCTCTCCTCTCTCTCTCCTTTCTCTCCCACTCTCTTCCTCTTTCTCCTCTCTCTCTCCTATCTCTCCCACTCTCTCCCTCTTTCTCCTCTCTCTCTCCTCTCTCTCTCCTCTCTCTCTCCTCTCTCTCTCTTCTATCTCTCTCCTCTTCTCTCTCTCTCCCTCCCTCTTACTCCTCTCTCTCTGCTTCTCTCTCTCCCTCTTTCTCCTCTCTCTCCCTCTCCCTGCTTCTCTCCCCCTACCCTCTCCTCTCTCCCCCTCCTCCCCCTCTATCCCCCTCTCCTCTTTCCCCCTCCTCCCTCACTCTCTCCCACTCCTCCCTCTCTCTCCCCCTCTCCCTCTCCTCTTTCCCCCTCCTCCCTCATTCTCTCCCACTTCTCTCCCTCCCCCTCCCCCTCTCCTCTCCCCTTCTCCCCCTCTCTCTAACGTCTACCATTGCTATTCACTGCTCCACCCGGAGTCGCGCATAGAAATCGACATCTGTCACGTGATTTGGACGCTCTCCATGGCAACCACTTCCTCTCGGATGTGTTCGATAACTATCAAATTACTATCCTGATAATTCACCTCCTTTTCCTTACCGCGCAAACACAACTAATTCCCGGTGAAGTGGGGACATAGGGGCGGGGGCGGTGAGGGGGGGGGGAGGGGGGAGGGGCAGTGAGGGGGGAGGGGGTGGGGTGTATACCATAGGAGAGTTATTTGTACTGGTCAGCCACATTTGAAATGAATGTTGACGTTCTGAACAAAAACTGTTGTCCACAAGGTATTCATTGCCTTAGCTTTCAATTTGTTATAGGAGCACTTTAAAAGAAATATATTATGGCCGCCATCTTGGTTTTTTAAGATGGCTACCATGTAAAACCTTATATTCAGTGATTAATGCATGGTATCTCAGTTCTGGGACTGGATCTCCCTAACTATACGCAACAGGAGACTTTAATATAAGCTATACAGTCTGGGCTCACAGCCTCTCAGATCAGATAAGAATGGTTTGTCAGTGATTGGACGCGCTTATGGCTTTTCGGCCCTAAGTAGGGGTCATTATGGGATTCTAAGAGCATTTTGCGGTTTGGAGCGAGAGGCTTTCCCTCAGTTTGCAAGGACTCTCTCAAATCTGAACCTAGACGACATTATGAATATTTTTTTTTATAATTGGTTCAAATTATTTAGTGAGGGGTACAAGGTGGAGGGTGTGATAAACCTTTCGGTCTTTAGTGGACCTTCTTCAAGGGTACAATAAATCCCGTTTGATGGAATCGTGTTTGTGCCAGGCAATATGTGAGGACTCCATATACTACTAGCAGCACACTGAGTGTGACGGCAGTTTGACGGCAATGAAAAACATATCTGAGACAAAACCCAGGGTTCAATGGAGGGTTCCAGGCTGGTACAGATAGCCATGAGGCAACGAGAGTCAGTTTCTCCCAGTAATAGGACGCCCCCGCCCCCCAACACTTCCCCCCGCCCCCCAGCACTTCCTCCCCGCCCCCAACACCTCCTTATTGATGAGGCTGGATGGTAATGTGGCCATACAATACTGTGATACTGATATCATGGCCTTCTCTCCATTGCACAGTAATCAACCTGTTCAAACAATACCACCCCCAGAAATACGGATATACGATTCAAGATCACTTGACGGCCTTTGTGAAGCATAATAAAAGACAGCAAGATGTTATAATGTTAGGAAAATACAGAGTTCAAGCGACTGAAAGAAATTACCAAAGCTTGGCAAACAGATTATGACATATTTACATGTTTTTGTCACATGTTAAGGCCATTCCTGCCATTAAAGGCTTCCCCATAGATTCCCCCACTTCAGGTGGATTCCCCCTCCTCTGCACCTGACGTCATGGGGAATCTCCTTGGGATTCCCATCTGCTCTCAGCCTCTTCTTCCCTCTTTCTCTCTATCCCTCTCCCTGAGCCCAACTTCTCTCCCTCTACTCTGTTTCTCCTCTAGTCTTACACTCATTTCTTTTTTTTGATAAATTTTATGGAGTCCAGTTTCATTCAAAAATAATCTCATGGAGGAATAATAAGGTGCAGTTTGGATCAATTTGATTACTTTAATATCGAGATATTATACGAGATTTAGATTTCAATAAGCGAGTTATCAAGTACATCAGTGTTACATAATATAAACAATTTAAATTCTTTGAGGTTTTACCTCCAACAAGAGCCAACAAATACTACAACCGAGAACCATCATGAAATTTACTGTTTTTCATACTAACATTAATTGGGTAGTAGGACTGCTATACACAAGAGATTCATTCAAGTCCAGAATAGCCCATACAGCAGACCACCACTGCTAGGTACACTTTCCATGTACTACTGACTACAGACCTGCCCAACAGATGGCAGCAGTTCATCACTGAGTACATAATTCTCACCAGTCCCATTCACATACCTGCATTCCCTGCTAAACACACCAACAATTCATCATTAATTGTTAAATCCATAAGTCTGTGTGGTTTCTCCATTATCATAAATAGTAATCAACACTTACTAATGTATCTAGAATAGTCCTAAACTCTCTTCCTGTTTTATTCCTTCCCAGCTTTTGAGGTAGATGATGGGGCATGCTGACAATGAGGAAAGCTCCTCTATCTGATCAAATGACTGGTTGGGAAATCACACAAAAGGCAGGACATGTTTTAACCGATGGTAACTGGGAATGTACAGGTCAGTGTAGCACCTATTATATAGGCCTACTGTAACTACTGTAAGACCTGGACACTTGACCAGAAGTATAGCACCTATTGTATAGGCCTACTGTAAGACCTGGACACTTGACCAGAAGTGTAGCACCTATTGTATAGGCCTACTGTAAGACCTGGACACTTGACCAGAAGTGTAGCACCTATTGTATAGGCCTACTGTAAGACCTGGACACTTGACCAGAAGTATAGCACCTATTGTATAGGCCTACTGTAAGACCTGGACACCTGACATAGTATATCACGTATTTGTACTGATTTCATAAGGAAAAATAAAGAATACTTTTATTTTCATTTAGCTTTGACTCTCCTGTAAGGAGGAAATGCTATGGCATGTTGAAAGCAGCAAAATATTGAACTATACTAGCCTAAAGGGCAATATATTCACCTCGGCCAAACTCTATGGGATGTGTCAGATAAATTAGTCGCAAGAAATAGGTTTTGAGACACTGCCATGTTTGGAAAGATGGGATAAAGCTGATTACAAGGATGTTAACATTTAGAACATCTAGTCAGTATTTCTTTATCTTTTTATGTTTACAAAATGGTTAACTGCATTTCTGGATGGATAATCAGAGGTAAAATAGTTAACTGTATTCCCTAATGTTAACATTAGGAACTCATAGATATATTCCATACACAGACTTGAAATCTGGTACATATATTTATACCAGTAAAAGAAGTAAATGCCCTAAAATTGGGAACATTCCTAAAAGGAGTCCTTAGGAATAAAACGCTTTGAAAAATATCTATTTGCGACTTATGATTCATTTTTCCATAACACATCGCATATAAAAGGTGTCAGACCTCACATAAAGAACCTGCACCTTATTCACAATTCATTCCCGCAATGTACACTAGAGGGCAGATGTAGGTCCTCCAATTCAGTTGCCATGGCGACTGAAAAATGAACACGTTTGACTGGTGTGTCAGTAGAGGGAGCCACATGAATAAGGCATGAGGGTAAACAGGCTGGGGGCAGTGAGTGAGCGGCACCACGCTAGGTGGAGACACCTAATAATACATGACCTCTGCTTCTGCCACTTCTCCCCAGAGGGCAGCAGGAGGCGGGCGATAATTGGCACTTTGACTGCTATGAAACAGCAATTTTTGTATTGGACTTTTTGTAATAGAGGTGTGAGGGGGAGGGGGAGTGGAGGAGGAGGGGGATATTTGATCGTTTCCTTACACATTGAAGACTAATATAAAGGAGAAAATATTGAACATTCATAAACTTCAAAAAACTAACTCAACTTAAATGTAGATAGACGAGTATATATACAGCTTTAACAGTTACAGAAGATTAAGGTTAATGGAGAATGAGGAGGGGGAGGAGGTATTTTCTATCCTTGCTCATGGAATACTTTTAATTATTCTCATATAAATGAAAAAATATCAAATAATTCTTAAACTTCAAAAGAATAATTCATCCCAAATAGACAATCCTGTATAGACCTTTACATAAATAGTTACAAAGGATTGAAGAATCGTCCGGGATCGAAACCAAAACTGCCAAGTTTCGAAGGAAGAGAAAGATTCCAATAATGTAATAATGTCAACTGCTGTAGAGGCTAGATTAGAGGCTATGTGGGTCAGATTTTCAGAAAATGTACAATTCAACTTCGCCAATCTTCTCAAATAACCCCTATTTCAGACGAAAATAAAGTTCAAAATACAGTTCAACCTAACCAAACAGATTGCTAGAATCAATGCAATGCCGAATATACTCCGATTTACCTAGTATTGGCCAAATTGCATCCTAACTTAGCAGAATTTACTTAATGTGTACAGCTGCCAATTGTACATTTTCTGAAAATCTGACCCATATAGACCCCTCACCTCCCCCCCCCCCCACCACCACCACCACCACTCACCCGGGAAGGACCCCATTGTAGGGAAGGAGAGAATATCGGGGTTGGTTTGAGTGAAAGAGAAACCCTGGGTTTTACCATAAATTGCCATGTAATATTGATTATATTCATAGCCAACATGCGCTAGACTGGCGTGATATTGACTAGACGGGAGCTGCTGTGTAACATGGGAAGAACTGCACAGGGGCAAACATATTGCTCATATATAAGGAATTATTCGCTTCAGGTAAATTTTCTAAGAGAAGAGGGCGAGGCCTGAAATATCTCAAATGTCCAATATAAGAAAAGAGCAGAAAAGAGAAATAGGAGAGATGAGGAGAAATGAAAAGAGAACACACACAGCACAGATAGGGAGAGAATGAGAGAGAGAGAATGGGACTATAGAGACAAGAGGGAGGGAGGGGGGAGAGAGGAGAGAGGGGGGAGATGGAAAAGAAGAGGAGAGAAAGACGTAGAGAGAGAAAGAGGAACAGAGAGAAAGGAAGACAGAGGGAGGGGCAGAAGGGAGAGAGAAAGGAGGGAGAGGAGAGACAGAGGAGAGAGAGGAGAGGGGGAGAGAGAGGAGAGGGAGAGGAGAGAGAGACAGAGGAGAGACAGAGGAGAGAGAGAAGAGGGAGAGAGGAGAGAGAGGAGAGAGAGGAGAGAGAGGAGAGAGACAGGAGAGAGAGAAGAGAGAGGGGAGAGAAGAAGAAAGAGGGGAGAGAGGGAGGGAGAGGAGAGAGAGGAGAGAGAGAGGAGAGGGAGAGAGAGGAGAGAGAGGAGAGGGAGAGAGAGAAGAGAGAGGAGAGAGGGAGAGGAGAAGGAGAGAGAGGAGAGAGAGGAGAGAGAGGAGAGAGAGGAGAGAGAAGAAGAAAGAGGGGAGAGAGGGAGGGAGAGGAGAGAGAGGAGAGAGGGAGAGGAGAGGGAGACAGAGGAGAGAGAGGAGAGAAAGGAGAGAAAGGAGAGAGGAGAGGGAGAGAGGAGAGAGGAGAGAGAGGAGAGAGGGAGAGAGAGAGAGAACGAGGGTGAAGGGGGAGAAAGGGACAGACAGACAGACAGAGAAACAGAAGAAACGTGTGGAGAGATGAAAGTAGAAATAAAGGGACCTAAACTTATATAGAAATATAGAAAAGTATACAAAGAAAGGAGACAAAGGAGAGAGAAAGTGGAGTCAGAAACAATAAATATTCAGGTTCCTGGCTAACCACTAGGTGGCGTGAAGGTCTAATTGTCATGAATATTGCCTCAGCCAATATTCATGGGCAGGAGGCGGGGTGTACATTACTCCCAATGTTCATTTCCACAATATCTGGCCATAAGTACACTCTGTACTGAACCTTTCATGTAGGACACGTTTCTGTCTTGTCAATTTCATTTCTTCGATGTGGGAGTTTAGACATTTCGGGTAAGAGTTTCCAGCTCCAATAGTCCATGACCATTTCTTACCAAATTCAAAGAAGTTTCTAGACAATACCATTCGAATGAAACCTTATAAAACCGTGTGTTGGTTAAAAATCACACATACTTCAGATATGAAAATAAATAATTTAAATGCAAACAAGAAATCATTGCCAAAAAATCGACAACAAATAAATATTTTATATTTTTTTTTGCATGAGTTAAGCGCCCTCTCCCGGGCCACATGTGCCTCCCCGACTGGTAGAAGTGCGCATGCGTGCCCTTACACTGTTTGACTATTCATGACGTCAGACGCCCGCCCAGAGTCACGTGACGCCGCCAGAGGAAAGGTCAAAGGTCAGAGCCTCGTCTTGGCGCCGGCTCGTTACACTAAGAGTCAGTCTGAGAGACTCGTGATTCTCACAATAGGTGGCGCGACAATCAGTGCCTCTGTAAGGTGGTTGTAGGAAGCATGGAACTGCGGGTGAATGGTCATATTGTCGCGGGGGTCGCGGGGGACGAGGGGGGTGATCGATCGAAAATAACTGCAGAATTCTTGTATACAGACCGAATTTTTTTAGCAAAACATAATTGGGTTTAATGCGTGATTTATTTTGTAAAGAAGTGGACACAGCATAAGTATGCATTTTGGGGGAATCTATGAGTTTATTTGACCCATACATAATGTAGAATTCCTATAGAAAGAAAGGGATTCTGTGAGTATAATATATATTATGTATTAAATGCGGGATTACTTTTCCCAGTACAGTAAAGATAAGCTCACTGTATAAGTGCTATCAACGCTTCCATTGAACGACGAGAAAAGAACATCTATAGATGAAGGCACAAAAAAGGGGAAATTGTGCTAATTGTGAATTTCTTGGCAAACATCTTGCATTTTAATATGTTTTATAGGCCTACCTTTCTACCTATAGTTGTCATAGTAACGATAACACTCTTTAACCTGAGGAAGATGGTAGAGAGTCACAGTATAAGTGCTCCATTTTGTTCTTGTATGTGTTGTATAAGATATTGTGATTGTATTTCCTTATACTAATGGAATACATATGTCATGTGTTACAGAAGAATCTTAACTCGCATGAGGAGGATTTGATTATAACCATCATATCTACAGAGATGAGATCATGCAGATTCCAATGGTGGTAAACTTAATACAGTTGTGTAATCTGGTGCACATGTTCCACCGATTCAGATCAACCCAAAGATGAGAACATTCCTACAAGGCCATGTTGTGAATAACACACGTTGAACAATATCAATGCCGCCACTTATGAATCATTCTCCTGTAGCACATCCCATAAATGTGTCCGTGGTATATGGTACACTTCTTTTTGCTGTTCGCCATTTCTTGAATATAAAATATATTGTAGAATATAATCTCATATTCATGTCTTTCCTGGTTTCTGATAGCTCTTACAGAGACTCCCAATAATCAGTTCCCGCCCGAATTATTCCATCAATGCCCCCCCCCCCCCTCCAACAGTTGTTTTTTATCAATATATATTTACTAAGGCGCCTCCTTATTTCAGCCTCAATTCCAGCCCAGTGAGCGGCGCGCCATCTGGAGTATTCCATGATTACTAGTGCAGCCTCGTTCTCATCCTGCCCCCATGTTTAATTTCACACTTCTGCCGCTTTGGTTCGCTCCCCCGCCGACAGGGGGCGCGTCCGCAGGTAACCTTGGTAACATAACGCACCACGTGACGCCGTCTGTACCTTGAACATCCGGGCACTTGGATATAGAGTCGCTCTTTCTCACCAGGTGGTGCTAACGACTTAATAGTCTCGGCGGGTCTCACCAGCTACGAGAGATTGCGGGATTCAGGTTTTCAAGATGGCGGGACCACCCTGACGGAGGGCAGGGAAGGTGGTAGGGGCGCCGGGGAGGTTCTCTGGTGAAATAAATTAGTTTTAGGAACACAAAACATTTTTCTCTATTCAATGTGAATTGAAAACCTGGGAAAGATTAACCTTTATGAAGAGGGCATACTACAGGGGTGGATAGTGGAGTCTATAGGACGAAGGCTGGGTTGCTGGGTGTAAAACCACCAAAAGACTGCACTATATCTGTGTGTGGAATAGATTTCCTTCCTTAACTTCATATATTGCAGTCCATCAGTAACAGCTTGAAAATATTTCTTTTCCACTAAAAAGGAACCAAAATATAGCACACTTCATATGTTGAAAATATCAATCTATGTTATATGTCAGGTTCAGAAGCGTGTTGGACTCTCAGCTGCAGTGTTCAGTATGAATGACACTCTGCCCCCAGCGGTAGGCACGGTATAGGAGACAATGGCTTTGTGTCGCTCATCAGACACAAAAGCTGCTCTCTCAAATAACCGTTTGTTTCAAACCCATCTAAAACTCATTTAGTGGGAGATTTATATGTCTGTTTGTGCTTGCTACAGAGCTTCATATCAGTCCACATTTACATTTCGGCGGGCCGCCAAAATCTTGGTTTCACATATTATCGCTCACCAGAGATCTCTTTCTATCAACTTCAAATATTTGTATAAACATAGTTCAGCAGCAGAATATTGATCAATTAAGTCTATAAGTCATAATACAAGTACATTTGTTAAAATTGGATATGTAGTGCTGAGATTGTATAACCTATACACATATATATTTGTACACATACAGAAGTCTAGTTAAACGTTCTCTAGCTTATAGTAGAGTAGATCCATTGCACCCGGCCCCAGCTCTATACAACCCAATGCACTCTCTCTCCATTCATAAGCACTCCTATAGACCCCGGCTAGAAATACGCAGACATCTTAGATTACTTCCATTTGAGAATGGAGATTTAATTTAGACGAGGATCGAGCTTTTCTACTATAGGCTGTAGCTCTTATAGGAACTGCAGAATGAGAATATGTGTGTGTGTGGGGGGGGGGGTAGCAGAGTGTAGTGAGGGGGAGAAGGGGAGAGAGAAGGGGAGGAAAGAAGGGGAGGAGAGAAGGGGAGGAGAGAAGGGGCGGAGAGAAGGGGAGGAGACAAGGGGGAGACAAGGGGGAGACAAGGGGGAGGAGAGAAATGGGAGGACAGAAGGGGGAGGATAGAGAGATAGAGAATGGAAGGAGAGAGATGTGGAGAAAGGTGTGAGAGAGGAGAAAGGAAGAGGAAGAAGGGACAGAGGAGAGAAGAGAGGGGAGAGAGAGAAGGGACAGAGGAGAGAAGAGAGGGGAGAGAGAGAAGGGACAGAGGAGAGAAGAGAGGGGAGAGAGAGAAGGGACAGAGGAGAGAAGAGAGGGGAGAGAGAGAAGGGACAGAGGATAGAGCGAGATAGAGGTAGAGCGAGGGTATCCTACCTGCATGAGGTGGGGGCTAGGTGCGGGTGGGAGGGGGGGGGGGGCTAGGTAAGGGTGGGGTGGGGTGGGGGTTTGGGGAGGTATGGATCATTTTATGGCTCCAGGGTAAGATTGCCATGTAATGGAGGCGGAGTTATGGGAGTTGTGGGAGCACGGCCGGGTCAGCATACAGACCGTACGACAGCAGGTACAATAACAGCAGGGTTTGTGGCCTCAGCTATACAGCCCTGTCTACACCTGTCTGTCTCTAACCTCTCTTTTGCCCGCCCCTCTCTCCTGTCATTCTCTATGTCCCTACCCTTCCTCTCTCCTCTACCTCTCTTTCTCCTCTCTCTCCTGTCTGTCTTCTCTCTCCCCTCTCCCTTTCCCTGCCCTCAGTAACTCCTGTGTCTGTTTCCATCCTATTCCATCCCATCTCTCTCTTCTCCTCTTCCCCCGTTTCTCCTTCTCCTCTCTTTAACCTATATAGTAATATGGTATATGTGTGATTTATTAGTATTTTCTTGTATAGGTTTGCACTGGCAACAGGTTCTAACTCTAATTTCCTTGGGGATGGGGAAATGTAATACTTATTTAGTCTATTGGGGAAGCGATTTTGAGTAGGGGTTTTTTTCGGTCGAAGGTTGACCTTGCTTATGAAAATGAGTGTTATATGGGTTCCTGACAAAACTGAATATACTGCACAATCAGCCTGCAGTTCAGCCTTGTTTCATGCAGTAGGAAGCTGTATGTACTGCACAATCAGCTTGCAGTTCAGCCTTGTTTCATGCAGTAGGAAGATGTATGTACTGCACAATCAGCTTGCAGTTCAGCCTTGTTTCATGCAGTAGGAATATGTATGTACTGCACAATCAGCTTGTAGTTCAGCACTGTTTCATGCAGTAGGAAGATGTATGTACTGCACAATCAGCTTGTAGTTCAGCACTGTTTCATGCTGTAGGAATATGTATGCACTGCACAATCAGCTTGTAGTTCAGCACTGTTTCATGCAGTAGGAAGATGTATATACTGCACAATCAGCTGGCAGTTCAGCATTGTTTCATGCAGTAGGAAGATGTATGTACTGCACAATCAGCTTGCAGTTCTGCACTGTTTCATGCAGTTTCAGTAGGAATCAAGTACGAATCAAAGATGCTATAAACCAATTAAACTTCAATTGAGTTAAGATGAAACTAACACATTACTGATATTTGGGGTTCTCCTGTATCCAAAGTTTTTAACGATTTCAGTTATGTTGGTGTAGGTGGCATTATATACCGTTACAAATAAAAAAAAAAAAATTCTGTTCTGTCTGAATGTCACGAATGTGTGACTGTGGTAGTGAAGAGATGCTAATGTTATATGGCATAGCATTATTCACAATTAAAGGTCACCGGCCCTGGAGTAAGGTCACTATATATGCCCCCCCTCTACGCAACCCTTCACCCCCTGACTATGCACCCCTCTGCACCCCTGGACGACATTTCTACAAACTCTTCAGTTTTCCATACCTGCCATAATTCTGAGCTTTTTTCCATTGCGCACCCTCCATAATTCCTAATGGTACGACTTGTCATTGTGCCAGCGTTTCAACTGTGACTGGCAGAACGAGACGAGATCAATGAACGGGAATTTACGAGAGAAAACGAGACAAGCAGAAAGAGCTTGGGACGGATCATACGACCTTGTCAAGGTCACGCAATGGCGGGAAAAACACTCTACAAATGTCGTCTGCACTTGGAAAAACAGAATTTATATCTTCAATAATGCCGGAGCAGGTCGACACATAACTTGCACTCAGGTTTGGTTTTGCCAAGATATGATTTCAGTTTTTTATGCTTAGTAAAAAGGTTTATGTACCGCGGAGTGGCATCATGTTCTCCAGCAGTAAAAGCTTTTCCCCCATATTGTATATAATGATTCAAGTCGGCAGTAAATGTACAATTCGCCTTCACCAACTAATCCTCTCAAATAAACCAACTTTACATGAAACTAAAGTTCAAAATACAATCGAAAATAACTGGGCCCACATTCTAAGTCATTTGGCTTTAATATTGTTAAGATTCTGGCTTAAAGCCACAGTTAAGTAAAACTGCCACAGGTTTACTAAACCCAAGCAAAATGGTTTTTGGTTTTTCTCAGCTTAATTTAACTGAATATTCTAATCATGTTATCCTGCAACTTTTACTTTGTCGGAAGATGTATGAACAGCCACTATAGGCTCCACTGACCTTTTTACCCTCTGCGTTCGTTTCCAATTATTTCAGTATTATTTGTTTCCTATGTTACCTATATACTATGTATATAATATGACTTATATATTGTTGTTTGTTTTTTATCCGCGAACCTATTATGTATTGTTTTTACCAGGCCAGAAAAAAATTACAAAAACTAGTCTGTATATGTATGTCTGAAATAGAATATATTGAGCTGTGTTGTTCTGAACTGAAACGATTCGGTGATGTATAATAATATGGCAGTTGCAGATCGAACTGCTGCTCTAGAAGTAATTCATTAAAGAGTAAAGGTGTATTGATAAATTATATAAATGATCTAGAATAAAGCTGAATCAGATATTTAATATAGATGAAGGTAAATGGAACAACGTATATATGTTATAATGTAATTAAATTATAAGATTTTGTTTTGTACTTGGCGAATGAGAATTATCACTTGTGAAACTTTGTCCAATAAAATTTATTTATTAAAAAATATCAGATAATGATCTATGTAACCCATAGATTATGGACTATATATGAAGCGTATCTCATGGCCAATGTAAAATATGCAATATAACCCATACATACATTACGAATTATAAGATCAAATAACCACATGACTTCTATAACTATACCCTATATGAAATATGTCCTATATACCATATGGCCTATATGCACTATGACCTATATAAGATATGCCCTATATACAATATGACCTATATAAATTATGACCTATATAGAGTATTCCCGTATACAATGTGACCTATATAAAATATGACCTATACAAAATATGACCTATATAAAATATGACCTATATACAATATGACCTATATAAACTATGACCTATATAAGCTATGACCTACCTGTCCGTTACCAAAGCGACCTTGCGTCTCCACCATGGTGATGACCTTGAGTTTACCAAAGTCAATCTGTAAGTACTCCTCTGAGTCTTTGCTCACGGCCGCTTGGGGGCACCACGCGCCACCGTTTATCTCAGTCCGGATCCTGCAAGAAACAAAGAAAGCAATTGAAATTAGTTTTAATAGAATAATAACTGATTAATGATTCTAATAGTCAACTTTTCCCCAGAGATGGACAAAGATGGCCCGTCAATAGCTGGGAGAAGAGGAACAACTATTGAAATGACTTAATACATACGATAAACATCAAAATAATATGAATAAATGAAGTGGATAAGGATTTGCTATTCAACTTCTTCACAAAACAAAAGTATAAATAAAAGACTACAAAGGATCGTACCCCTCAATAGCTCCATTTTGGTAGATGCAACCAGAGCCTTCTCTAAAATATTTAACAAAATCTTCAAAGATATTTCGACTCAACATTAAGATGACATATATGGACCGACAGAGCGTATTATCTTAAAGAATGTGTATAAGATATATATAATAATGTCCAACAGAGCTTCCTGTGGTTGTTTGTATAGAGGTGTTTCAGGCTACTGTTTCTACCTTCAGGCAACACCCACAGCGTACCACATTACTCATTATTTATATGTGCGAGGTCATCCAACACTGATGCAGAGTAATATAAGGCTGCAATAGGGGACTTGCATAGCCGCCATTTTGAATCTTGGTTCGCATGGAATTATGGGACTAATGGTACAAAAGACTAATATCTAACTGAAATTAAAGAAAAATCTGTCTAAAATCTATAGAAAACATGCCATGTACAGCATGGACTATTGATCAAAGCTATTATTTCAATATCCATGCGTTATACATGTTCCCATAAGACAAGCCTTTATCTTTCCCATTATGGATTTGGTTTGCATAGATCATTTACACAAGCTGTGATATTGTTGAAAACATTCTTTAGATTTTTGATAAAAATGTTGCCAAATATGTGTATGTCAGATTTCTTCAGAATCCATCCCAGCATGCACTGTAACAGACATGCGCAGTGGCACATGCAAGTCCCCTATAAGAATACAAGGAGTAGCATATCAAGGAGTCGCATAATACTGCACATCAAGGTGTAGGACCAACTTATATATTAGATTTCTAATGAAGAGATCAGAGAGTTACAATTATTCTTTCCCTAATTAATTCAGATAGTTACAAACTTATTGATTATTAACTTCTTAAAAAATATTCTTGCAATTTTCAATAAAAATGTTGCCAAATATTTGTAGGTCAGAATCCATCCCAGGATGCACTGTAACAGACATGCGCAGTGGCACATGCAAGTCCCCTATAAGGCCATCAAGGAGTAGCATATCAAGGAGTCGCATAATACTGCACATCAAGGTGTAGGACCAACTTATTTATATATTTCTAATGAAGAGATCAGAGAGTTACAATTATCTATTTCAATAATTCATTCAGATAGTTACAAACTTATTGATTGTTAACTTCTTAATGATTTATTTAAATGAGCCTCCATCCTCTGCTCAATACCTTTTTCCCAACGTCAGGGACTTTCATGTGGACAGAAATCCTTTTATCAGAAGACAAAATAACAACATTCAACAATGTCCCTTCCCTCTCATAAAACTCAAAATAAGAACAAATAAGAACAACTTTTGGCCCAGGGAATGAATGGCAATGATTGGTTGTTGCAGAAGGCAGCAATTGCTGCAATTTGTTGGTTGCCATGGTAATTGTTGCGTGGAGACGCAGGCCGTGATTTACAAGGGCCAGATTACTAGCCATGTCACCAATGCTTATCCTTCCAGTTAAAATTCCCGTCCAATTTTCCCTTCTCGGGGGGAAATCAATGATTTAGCCAAACGTAACTGAAAATCATGAAATGCCTGAGAAATAAGAACATGGTTCAATAATTCACCACCAGGACTCGGCGCTGCTGGATTACTACCGGTCCCGGATGAACATAAAAATAAATAATTCTCGACAATTAAATGAATTATTAAAAGTGTTCGGTGAATTTCTGTTCCAGAGTTTTCTTCTTTGTTCAATACGTCCTACTACCACTTTCTGCTCCTCTACCTCCTTCCCTTCCTCTACCTCCTTCCCTACTACTCCTGCCCTTCCCATCCTGTTCCTCCTCCACCTTTCTTTTTCCCCTTCCCCTCCTCTTCATTCCCTTCCCCTATTTTTCCTCCCCTTGCCCTCCTCCTCTTCCTCCTCCTATTCCTATTCCACCCCCTTGTCTCAGGTTGTCCCTTCCTTCTCCTTTCCTTTTCCTCACCCTCCTCTTCTACCTCTTTTCTCCCCTTCCTCCTCCATTCTCCTTTTCCACCTTCTCCTGTTCTCCCCCCTCGTCTTCTGTTCATCTCTTCCTCCACCAGTTCCCTGGTATCCATGAGGCGCGGCTAAAGAGGTAACAAGTCGTGTAGAGACAGAGAGACAGAGGTGTGATTATAGGCAGGTATAGATCGGGGGAGGATCAATGAGCTCAATACTGGAGCAACTCTGGAGCAACTCTTGGCTTCTTACACCTCAAGCACAACTAGAGCCCTGCTGTACCTAGCGCTATCAACCCCTCCTCCTCCACCACCACTTGCTTCATATCCACCTCCTCCTCCTCCTCCACCTCTCTCTCCTCCTCTTCTACCACCTACTCCTCCTCCAACCAGTCTTCCTCCAACTCCTACTTCTCCTCTACCACCTCCTCTTGTATCACCCCCTCCTCCTTCACCTCCACTTTCTTCAGTCCCTCCTCCTCCTCCTTTATACCCCTCTCCTCCTCCTAAACCTTCTCCTCCTCCACCGACATCAGCACCTCTTCCTCCTCCACCACTGTCTCCTCCTCTTCCTCTACCACCTCCCTCTATGCCATCCAGCTATTATTCCACGTCCCCCCTCCCCCCACCACACACATACATCCCCCTCCCCTATCCCCTCTCCCTATAGCTCCTACAGTGTCCATGTGTAATGTTAGACTAATGTGAACACTTGGTTCAGGTAGAATCATAATGGAGTATATGTCAGGCTGATTGTTGTCCCTACAAGAGCAGCTCTATTGCCTTCAGGGACGCTGACCTGAACAAGGCCAACATTCCCCGATGTTACATAATCTGCAACATTCAGTACTCAGGTCATCAGATCTCAGGCCAGACCGGTGGCAGTCTGGTGTGACAAGATTAGGTCAAGAAAACAAAGCAGGGTTAGATTAGGGTTCTGGAGTGTAAGGTAAGGGAGTTAAATGTAGATAATGCCCTAAAGTAGTTCTCAAGAAAAGGGTGGAGAGAGAGGGAGAGAGAGAGAGGGTACAGAGAGGACAGAGAGGAGAGGGATTGTTGGAGATAGGGAAGAGAGATGCAGGAGGGAGGGAGGAGCGAGGAGGACAGAGAGAGATGAGTCAGGTGAAAGAGACAGAGAGGGAAGAGAGGACAGGGAGATAGAGGGAGGGAGGGAGAGGAGAGAGAGAGAGAAGAGAGAGAGGAGAGAGAGGGGAGAGAGGGAGAGGGGAGAGGAGAGAGAGGAGAGAGAGGAGAGAAAGAGAGAGTGAAGGAGAGAGCAGAGAGGAGAGAGAAAGAGGAACAGCGAGAGGGAGGGAGAGGGAGAGAAAGAGGAGAGAGAGAGGAACAGAGAGAGGGAGAGGGAGAAAGAGGGAGAGAGATGGAGAGAGAGAAGACAGAGAGAAAGAGAGAGCGAGATAATGAGAGAGATCCACAACCCCCTCCCCCATCACTACCTCCCGCTTAATCCTTGACTGAGCATAGAATCAAAGATCTGCGTAATCCGGAAGTGAGAGAACGGAAGTTGATTAATCTCTAACTCTGGCCCTGCGTCTCTAATGGCGACTTCCGGTTGCCATGGCGACCTATTGTTCGGCAAAGCGCCACTAGAGGGCGAGACAATGGAGGATAAATTCCTCAGCTTCAATCAGGAGGAGTGGTGCGGAGGGAGGGAGAGTGGGTGCTGGAATGTCTGCTTGTTGTGTAGGCAGGAATTAGTAGTGGATAAATATTGTCACTTATTGGAACAGCACACATACCTTGGGGGAAGAATGGTGATCAGTCTGACGTTTTATCTTATACGGTGTTTGTTGTTTATTGTATAGATACTGGGTATTAATTTACTTTATGGGTCAGATTTTCAGAAAATGTACAATTGGCAGCTCTACATATTTAGTAATTTCTGCTAAAAAATGATAATTTTTTTTAGGTATATCTGAGTATATTTGGTATCGCATTGATTTAAAGTGTCAGTTCTGTTATGTTAAACAGCATTTTGAAGCTCATTTCTGTATTAAATGTGGGTTATTTGAGAGGATTGGTGAAGGTGAATTGTACATTTTCTGAAACTCTGACCCATATGTTGTTTATTGTGTTGTTTTGTTTGTTTTTTTATTCAATTCAAGGCCAATACAATTTGTTGTATAGACACTGGGTATTAATTTCCTTTATGATTTTATTTTGACTGGTTTACAGTATTCCCCGAGGGGCCTTTCAATCGGCCGATTGTGTTTTAATGAAAAGAATTGATAAAGGAAAGGTAATGATATGATGATGGGTGGGTGAGTGGCATGTATAATAAATCTGTTAACAAACTCGTTGGTTTCACTCGCATATTGTAGTCATTGCTACGCAGCTTGTGCAATATTCACGCTCCTTCAACCCACTCGCTAGTTAACCTGTATATATTGTGTGTCACTTACATGCCCACCATGTAAACCCACTGCCATCTTATTGTCCCTTATTGTCACTGAGTACCATCAATGCGGGGGATACAAGGCTATAGGATTTATAGCAGGCTATAGCAGGCTACAGCAGGCTATAGCAGGCTATAGCAGGCTACAGCTAGCTATAGCAGGCTATAGCAGGCTGGCTAGTTCCCCAAACATACAGATCAATCACAATAAGCTTCCAAAAGCAAAATAGCTTCATTTCTCCCCAGCAAATTGCACCGCCAAGACTTGGGTGAATCGGGGAGGAACTGCTGGATCGCTATGGGCGACCCTTAACTGATTAGGCCCTGTGATATGAATGACTTCCACAAACAATTCTATTAGTAATAAAACATAGGCCTAATGAGTTTATTTCCCACAAGTCAACCCTTGAGTTTGGCAAATAAAACTGACAAACGAAAATTAACACATTTCTGGTTTAATTTAAACCTACATTCACAGCTTTTACGACAAAACAAATTGTTCCCAACTATGTGTGAGTGTGTGTGTGTGAGATGCTTTACGCCCTTATCAACACATTTAATATGGTTATATCAAGGGCGGGAGACCTGAGAGGGAGTGAGTGAGATTGGTTGCTTTACGCCCTTATCAACACACTTAATATGGTTATATCAAGGGCGGGAGACCTGAGAGGGGGTGAGTGAGTGAGATTGGTTGCTTTACGCCCTTATCAACACATTTAATATGGTTATATCAAGGGCGGGAGAGCTGAGAGGTAGGCAGTTTAGGATCGTACCCAGGAAATAGGTATAGAGAAGAAGGGAGTGAGAGAGAGACCGAGACAAAGAGACAGAAAGGCACTTTATGGATTCATAAGAAAACGGTTGCTTTTATATTATGTTTCAATAAGAACTTGAAGTGGAATAGTCCAAGAGTGAGCGACGGTGAGCGATAATAAGTGAAGTCATCGTAGGTAGAGATTCGGGCGTGTCCTCCAAATACAAATCATTGAATAGCAATCCAGCAGTTCGTCCCCAAATACAATATGTCCATGTAGTTACAGAAGGTTTGTTTGTAACAGCTGTCAGAACAAAAACCCATTTCCATGTAAAAAGCTTTTACTACTGTCTGTATAACAAAATGGAAATAACGTTTCTTATATAAATGAGGACGTTTTAGAAGCCATGTAGCAAAGACAACTACAAAATCCTCCAAAATTTTCGGGCTCCTGATGTGGGCGGGTGGGTGGAGGCGGGGGGGGGGGTTTCCTGTGTCAATTAGTCGCGCTAAGGATGAGCATTTATCCCTTGCCCCAGCATCCCATGTCGATTTTTCGCTCTAAGAAAGGGTCTATGTCGTTTGTAGATTACAAAAAAATGGCTGTCAGTTTGTCGATTTTAGGCATGGGGACCCCTAATTTTAGTTAAACGACTTTTAGATGAATTTGAAAAGAATGGAACAAAGAATATAAAATAATGCCACTTTAATGTTTGGTTCTGTGGTTGTTGCCAGTCAACTACACACATCTAGTTTTACCTCCCACACAATTTACACATTTTTCGCATATTCACCAAGTTGTGGCGGCAGCAGCAGAGAAGGAGAAAATGAGAGAAATGAGAGAGGAGATGTAAACTCGGCGGCAGGCGGTAAAAATGCTGCGTCATTGCCGCGATCCATCACCATGGCTACATCTGCGTGACGTTTCTGCCCCGCGACACCTAAGCCTCCCCGGGATTAAGGTATCACTACGCTGTTTCAATTTCAAGAATTGTTTTTATTCCTGACAAGATGTCGTCCCGATCAAACACGAGAGAGGGCGAGATTACATGCGAGAGAGGACGAGAGTTTACGAGAGTCTACGAGAAGAGCGAGGCGGGAGAGGCAGAAATAGAATCATATAACTATGATAGGACAGGAGGCTTTATAGGTGCCGGGGAATGAGATGGGGAGAGAAGCGGGATATAAAAATACAAACAATCCATATTCTGTACATGAATCAGGAGAATTCTACAATTGCAGTTGGAATTCACATATTATGGAGATTTGGCTGAGGCTGTAAATTAGGTTGATTATGTGAGGTCGTGCTTGAAGTGTCCCGTGATGCGGAATATGATAGGATGAATCAGCAGAATTTACATGAGGGAGAGCAAGGGGGGAGGAGTGAGGGGGGATAGAGAAAGGGGGGAGTGGAAGAGAGGGGAGAGAGAGAGAGTGGGAGAACAGAGAGGAGAGAGAGGAGAGAGAGGGGGAGAGAGAGAGGAGAGAGAGGAGAGAGAGGGGGAGAGAGAGAGAGAGGAGAGAGAGGAGAGAGGAGAGAGAGAGGAGAGAGAGAGGAGAGAGAGGAGAGAGAGGAGAGAGAGGAGAGAGGAGAGAGAGAGGAGAGAGAGGAGAGAGAGGAGAGAGAGGGGGAGAGAGAGAGAGGAGAGAGAGGAGAGAGAGAGGAGAGAGAGGAGAGAGGAGAGAGAGGAGAGAGAGGGGAGAGAGGGGGGATAGTGAGAGAGGAGAGAGAGAGGAGAGAGAGGAGAGAGAGAGGAGAGAGAGGAGAGAGAGGAGAGAGGAGAGAGAGAGGAGAGAGAGAGGAGAGGAGAGAGGCGGGATAGTGAGAGAGGAGAGAGCGGAGAGAGGCGGGATAGTGAGAGAGGAGAGAGCGGAGAGAGAGGAAGAAACGTGAGGGGAGAGACAGAAGAGACAGAAAGAAAGAAAGAAAGAAAGAAAGAAAGAGAGAGGAGATACAGGGAGAGAGGGGAAGAAAGGAGAGAAAAAGGACAGAGAAGAATGAGAGAGATGAAGAAAGAGAGAAAACAGGAATAAGATGTGAGGGACACATTAAGTGGACAAGACGGAGAAAGACGAGAATTCCAGAGATAAGAAAGCTGTCAATTGTGGGAAAGAGATGGAAAACGACAGAGAGAAGTGAACATATGTATTCCAGAGTCCTATTTCCTTGCATATAACTCAGAGCAGACATACTGTGAACCACTTTACATAATTCCAGTGAATATATTAAGTATTCATTCAGTATTCCAGCCTGGGCGATAATAGGCAATAGAGACGTATTACTCATGAATAAAGACATCATGACTCATCATTTATTTCATCTAAAGAATTCAGTCTATGAGGCCAGCGGTTCGTTCATACATGGCTGGTATTTAGTATATTTCTCTATTGAAATACCAGCCAGTATGTGGCATCCATGATAGTGATGTATGAACAGTGCAGACATTCATTGTGCGTGTTTCATACAAATATGTTTAAAAACCTGGCCAATAAAAATGTATAGAATGAATTTTAATTCAGTACTGAGAGAAGTCGAGTTGGTCTGTATCACATCCAGAATGTTGTGTGTGTGTGTGGCGGGGCGGGGGGGGGGGGAAGATAAGATAAGATAATTCTTTATTTGCCATAGAGTATTTGACAAAAAGGTTGCGTTCTTCTCAAGTGGAGGTCTTCCCGAACATGCCTTTCTTCGTTACCTTTTTTCTTGGTTACATTTGGGTTACATTTTGACTAAGCTAGCTACGCTCATATTAAACACTATAAGTATTAAACAGTAATCAGAAAACAATTAATTCATTCGAAAAATCAATCAATCATTAAATTTTCATGTGTACATCTCGAAAAGAAGTGTACTCATAAAAGGCTGCATGTACAAGGTGCTGGTAACAAGCGGTATAATCATGTGAGGTATACAATTATTAAGCATCATTGTAAAATAGAGACGGGGGGGTGGGGGGGGGTAATACTTTATTTGTGATGTATTACAGGAAAATGAGTCACAAGTCACTTAAGATGGATTTTGAGATATCATCATATTTGAACAGATGAGATCAAACCGATTCTAATTATGGTAAACACAAGTTCTTCTATATTTGTTCTATTCATGAAAAAGAAAGGTTAGTGATATTTCTTAAGTCACACATTATACAAGAGTGACTTCCTACTAGGTTCACTAAACACAATAGCCCCCTCGCTCACCCACATTATGTTTAATATATACATGAGTCTCCGGCCCAGACATTGGGCATATAATACAACATCCCCGAGGCACAATTCCCTTAATAACTATCATTTGTACCAATTTAAATGGATTTCGCATGTTAAATGGGCTACATTGAGGAGCTAATGTCGGGAACAAGTACATTTCCACAGACAAACACCTCCCATGAGTCAGCACAAATTGCAATTCAAGATGGCGGCCATGCAAAACCCTTTATTCCTGCGACCGCAATTCACCCAGTGAGACTTGCTTCACTCTTCCTATTGTGTGATTAGGCGTTGAATTAAACATAATTTCAGACGAGAAGAAGAAGAAAAGGACGCCGGAGACAACCGTCTTTGTCATCCACCAATCAAAGGCTTTCCCAAAGCTCAAACTAGAAAATTATTCCCTCACTTCCGCTTTGAAAATAGCCTCTAACCGATGCACGACCAGTAATTAGGCCCTAATTGAACAAACAGAATCATTAATGTCGTCTTTACCCACTAGATGGGGACATGTTCGGCCTTGGATTCACGACGCCCCCTGGATCGTGAGAGAGGAACCACAAGATCACGTGATTGTCACGGTTTTTGGATCGTTCTGGAATTCTGGGTAATTTACACTATTTCCGTCTCCCAGGATGCCCTAGTACGCAGCTGATCCCTAACTTCCGCCCCCTTACACAACCTGCCCCCCCCCCCACCTACTACCCCCCCCCCCTACACACACCTTCAGCCACTATAAACCCCTTAATATCAGAAGTTGCCCAGTGAAGTACGGCAGAATATACCACCCATTCAATATGTGACCAAATATATACAGGTTAACTAATGAGTTGGTTGAAGGAGCATGAATATAGGAATATTTATTAGGTGTCCTAGTGTTTACTATCTTTCGAATCAGCTTGATCTCATTGTTTCAAATATGGTGATATCTCAAAATCCATTTTATGCGAGTTATGACTCATTTCCCTGTAACGCAAAATCTGTATAGAGATCTGTACATCTGTATTACATGTCTTCCTGTTGAGAGTGTTTACAGAACCTTCCTAATAATATAGCCGCTGTCTTGCATTTCCTTTATAACGATGTATGAAGTAATTCACAATCAGCCGCGGTTCGTTGGTCTAGGGGCATGATTCTCGCTTAGGGTGCGAGAGGTCCCGGGTTCAAATCCCGGACGAGCCCAGTAATTTTTAGCACCACCACGATGATGCATTGGCCCAATGAGAATAAATATAAGTTATACTCTCGTAGATTGGGCATATGGTATTGAATTGAATACGTTTGAGTTTTACTGGATACAGAAAAGATACTAAGTCTACCTAAAAGTGAAGGAAAGAGTCTCTCTCTTTCTCTTCTCATTCTTCTCCTCTCGCCCTCTTTTTCTTCCCTCCTCTCCCTCTCTTTCTCTCCTTCTCTCTCCTCTCTCTCTCCCTCTATCTCTTCTCTTCTCTCGCCCTCTCTTTTTCTCTCCTTCTCTCTCCTCTCGCCCTCTCTCTCTATCTCTTCTCTTCTCTCGCCCTCTCTTTTTCTCTCTCCTTCTCTCTCCTCTCGCCCTCTCGTCTCCCTCTATCTCTTCCCTCCTCTCCCTCTCTATCTCTGCTCCTACCCTATCCTCCCTTTCTCTCCAGCTCTCCCTTGAATCCTCCCCACCATGGAGTAGTACACAAGTACTCACACACAATCCTACACAACTAGCAACATGTTTCCACAAACAAATTGTTAGCATTGAAAATTACGAAATTCTGTTTCCATGGAATTAGAAACCTGAACAAACAGGAGGAGGAGGAAGAGAGGGACGCTGGCCGCCTTTCTTCCATTACGTGTCCACTTCCCTCCAAGGTCAATCTCTCCAGAACATTCCGAAAATATTGACAATTTGCTTCAAATAGTAAGATGGTTGTCATGGTAATCAAAGAAAATCAAATATTACAATTGGTGGCAAACTGGGGTTAAGTTAGTGGGAGGCTTAGTGGCTTAGTGGTGTGATGTGGAAAATAACAAAAACTGGATTTTGAGATACTATCAAATTTGAAAAGATGATATCAAGCCAATTCCAACGATGGTAAATATGAGAATATCTAATACTTACTTCTATATTTTATACATGAAAACCAGTGATATTTCTTAATGGTTAAGGGGTTGACTGTTATCCTAGCCAAATATACCAGTAATTAGAGGCTAAGGGGGTTGACCTATTGTCCTAGCCTGAGCTAGGTTCTGTACTTCCAAACAGCACAGTCCTATACATGATATATATGACTCTATTAAATGGATCTTATCTATAGGAGGGCTGACCATACCAAACGTCCTGACAGTCTCACAATTAGTACAGATATCTCCATTGTATATTATAATTATATAAATGGACAAAGTATAATTTTAAATATCGGTATGCACACCCCAGCATGCAGTGTAACAGACATGCGCAGTGGTCCCCCATGGACCATGCTATGGAGACTGTCCTGACATCCTATCAATCCCTTCTCCAGAACCATCAGGGAAAATCTGCGAGATTGCCCCAAATCAGACGCGCTAAAGATATCTCTAGAATCAAATATTAACCAGAAACTCAGGAATCACACAAGCCAAGGCCTCACATCGATTTCCAATAGTCATCGTCAGCAGCGGGATTAACAAGAAACTTGTGCGAAACTAAATGCTTGATTAGGCTTCTAAAGTGCGGGTTCCATTGCCTATCACGTGGCTTCATGCAGGAGGCCGCATCATGCAAAATGTTCACGCTACAATGGCCGCCGCTAATGCTGGCTTGCTGGCAAAAAGCGGTATTTTGCTGTTTTGAGGTTTTTGATTGTGGAATGTTCTCAGCGGTTGTGTCTGCTTCTGGGGTTTGAGGTAACGTCTCTGTGGCCGGTGCTCGGTTGTGTGGGGAGGGGGAGGGGGGGGGAGGAGGGGGGGGGGTAGCGGGGAGTATCTTAGAAGTATATGGGTCAGATTTTCAGAAAATGTACAATTGGCAGCTCTACACACTCAGGAAATTCTCCTAAATTAGGCTGCAACATCGCCAATATTAGGTAAATTCGAGTATATTCGGCATTGCATTGATTCCAGCAATCTGTTTGGTTAGGTTGAACTGTATTTTGAACTTTGGAGAGGGAGAGAAGGAGGGAGAGGGAGAGAAGGAGGGAGAGGGAGAGAAGGAGGGAGAGGGAGAGAAGGAGGGAGAGGGAGGAAGAGGGAGGGAGAGGGGGAAGGAGGGAGAGGAGAGAGAGAGGGAAAGAGAGGAGAGAGAGGGAGAGAGAGAGGGAAAGAGAGGAGAGAGAGAGGAGTGAGAGGAGAGAGAGGAAAGGGAAAGAGAGCAGAGAGGGGAGGAAGAGGGAGGGAGAGAGGAAGAGAGCGGAAGAGAGGAGATACAGACATAAAACAAACCTAAGGGACTGTTCATTTTTAACCTCTAGGGGGGGAGAGGAGAATTTTCAGGGGGGGCCATCTTTTTTTGCACAGACTCTGAAGGGGGGGCCATCTTTTTTTGCACAGACTTTGAAGGTGGGGAGGCACCTTGTTTTACACAGACCTAAAGGGGGGGGGGCACTTTTTTTGCACCAACTCGGAAGGGCAGCGCCATTTATACTTGTGTAAACCTTGGGGAAACCTGGGTCATGAAAGAAGATTAATGTATCTCAATCATAAAATTCTCTGGTATTTGGACATTCTTATTTTAATTCTATCCATCAAGCAGACTGTTCTCTAAGGCAGTCAGAAAGCGTCTGAGCTGTGGTGGTCTGGAAGTATGGGAGAGTTGTGGTTTGTAGTACATAGTCTAGCTGGTGGTTTATACCAGATCAGAGGAAGCGTGCAAATCTTATTCATCACTTGTGCTATTTCTGAGTCCCTTGCCCGCCTCTTGTTGATGAAAGACATGGCTGTTGTGTCATCAGAATAGACCATTACTTGTCTATTCATCGAGGTTGGGCTAAAAAGATTGGCTCAAGAATTGCTACCTTTTTTAGATTTCTGATGATATACTTGTCATTGATATATATGGTAATATAAATTGTCAATGAAGTAGTGTCTGACTGGACCACTCTGCAAGCCCAATGACAATTGCCTGCAACCTGGTGCCGCTGTCACTTTGAAAAGCTTTGCCACATAGTTGCTCAACATGTCCATGGTGCTGATGACTTTATATAAGGGTAACGCCAAGGTTCGGGTTCTGGCATTTATTTCCATCCTGAGGAAGTTGTTGACCTGGGCAGGGCCAATAATCTTGTAATTAATACCAGTCCAATCCACCTACATAACCTCCACAGGGCATTGACTGATCCATGCACTACATTTTTGGTGAATCAAGCACCATAAAATTGTGGCAATAAGAATAAATTCCACTATAGCCCATGATCGCCACTACTGCTTTAGACTTAGACTTTAGAATACTGCTTTAGTTTATTGAAAATACCATCAAACGACTATTGTACATATTAGGTAGGCTCTGAGTAACCTGAAAGTAACCTGAAAGTAACTTGAAAGTCCAAGACAGCCCTGTGATGTTATAATTCTCTGGATGAATGGAAACTGATCTATAAGGCTGGCTAATCCAGTTTAGCTAGCCAGAAGTTTGGTATGAGAATGATTGGTTTTTATCTTATTTGTTGACCACTTGTCCCAACCGCCTACTATAATCATGTATAATTTGTGGCTTGGCCAAATCTAACTTGGAACTGTGACCAGAGCAGAGCTAATGATCCTTGAAGATTCACATACGCTCTATACCTATTATTTCTAATCTAACACCTATTTCACTCTATCAGAGACCAGCAGGTCTGGAGAGGTCAATATAATCTTCATCTCCCTTCCAATAATTGTATAGCACAATTGGCTCCTAGAATGATGGTAACCTTTTCCTGGACCTTATGAGCCAGTCTGTTTACTATGCGCTTTGCCACAAACTTGGACACTTTATCAGCCTTTTTTTTTGCAACCTAGCCTCCCAAATGAGGCTTGGTTGTTGCCTTGACCATCTTTTATATGGCACCAGGGACCCAACCAGGAAAAAAGATAGCAAACCAGGTTAGCGAGGGAAATTCAGCGATTATATTGCAATTACAGCAATGTTTTTATTGAGAGGTGCCCAGAAATAACATTGCTGTCATATGGATCCTGTGATCACAGTCACTTTTGCTAGCAGAAATGAGTACATTGCAGGCTGTACATCGCAGTATATTGGTTCTTAGGATATTTCTTGTACTAGTTTGAAGCTATATCGGATTATGTTGCTTAGAGAAATATTTATTAAAAGAATTTCGCATTAAAACTTTAGGCAAGAGATATCTCAAATTACCAACCAACAAGTTTTAGTGACCAGAAATAACATTTTCATGACAATGACAAAAATGGTAAAAGACGACCACACCTCACCCCTCATTAGGCATTACAAACCCCCACAGCTATTAAATATAAGTTATGACTTTCCACGATTTACAAGAATTAATTGGTGATTAGAGTTCTTTTACTTCTTAACCCTATCCATTCACTGACTGCGCAGGAAAACAGTGGCTCAACTACGCTGGCCCTGTCACTAGGGTGTGTTTCATATGACAACGCAGGTGCTTAGATATTGTAGCAAAGAACGGCTGCTCAATACCAAGTTGTGTCATCAAATATGATGGTATTTTAGTATGGGAGTCCTACAGAAATGTTATATCTGTCCATGTTTTACTGAGTCTTCATCTTTCCAATGGATTAGCTCTCACCACTTAAGCGATTGTTCTCTAAGGCAATCAGTGAGCATAATGATAATCCCTGATTGTTCCTTTGTCATCAATTTTAAAGATGTGGATCAGTATTAAAAAAAGTGTGGTTTAAAGGGGGGGTCATGCAAATTTGCACAAACTTGGAAGGGGGGGTCATCCAATTTTGCACAAGACTTCAAGGGGGGGTCATCCAATTTTGCACAAGAATTTTTCACAAATTCTCCTCTCCCCCCGCCCCAGTGGTTAATTATGAACAGTCCCTTAGTGAGCGGTATAAACCATGAGTGAGTTACTCTGTGTCAGTCAGTAGCAGCTCATTAGTACAATAATCACATTATGAAAGCGAAAGTGTCTGTCTCCTCTACCACCTGAATATTAGCCGCCTGGAGGACGCATATGAAACGCTGGCCATGTATAATTCATGGCGTCTGGTATAATAAACATTACGCCAGGTCATGTGACAGGATGTGGAATACATTACATCCTTCTAGGTTAGAGAGTGGGGGATATTTGCATAGCGCCCTCTAGACAAGGTTTTGCTAATTACCAATTCAATTTACCAATTTGCAAAAATTAGAAAATGAAAGATGAGGCACGTGATCAATATTTCCGCGAAGCACAAAAGATTTGCATACGGTTCAATATGGTGGTCATGCAGATCTCGCATTAGCACACAAGATCACGTTCCATGCGGGATACCACGAGAATCCTTGTGAGATATCTTTTTCTAAGCAGGATTATAGTTGGAGTGGAATATTCCTGTTATCAATATTGTCGACCGCCTTGTTAGCTTGCTTCTCTCCTGCCCGGTTAGCTTCTGCTTTATGTAATTGCCTCAACCATTGCACATGAACTGAGCACCAGAAGGGAACTATACAGGCCCTAGTCCACTAATCCGATTCTCATGCGATTCCTACGTAATTTAGTGGAAAAGAGTCCTCTGCAGTGCAGAATCGCATGACAATCGGCTTAGTGGACTAGGCCCTTACCTTGTGAATATTGAAAGTCAGAAATGGATTATAACTTTATTATTATTACAATACGTATTACTAGGAGCAACGACGTATCAGGATCAAGACCTGAAAAATGAGGCACTTGTAAGCTACCTCATGTAAAAGTAAAGTACGATGTGTACTTGATTCATAATTATATGATATTTATTGTTTTATTTGAGTTTATTTTTTACTACACGAAATGTATAAGTAAGATATGACGAAAAACTCTTAGTCCCTTGTGTTTTGGCCAAGAAGTTTTGGCCAAGTCTGTCTATGTATGTTATCTGTATTTTCCGTATTATTATATTATATGTACCCCATGTACTCGATGAGTTGGATGAATGAAGTATTTTCTTATAAGGTGGTCTCCACTGGCTACGGTAAGCTCTGCGGTAAGCCTTGCGATGGTTTGTGCTGGTTCTGTAGGTGGTGAGGAATGACGAGGTCCTGCCTACATGGATCACTGGCCATGTAGGCAGGACCTCACCACTCCTCACCATCACAGCACCATCGCAAGACATACTGCAGAGCTTACTGCAGAGCTTACCGCAGCCAGTGGAGACCACCCTTATCTTATCTTAACCTCTTCTGTTCTATTCGTGGATTTAAAGCTTCTACGCTAGAATGGGACTGGGGAAGGGTCAATCGTCAAACCCACTTATCCTTGGTAGGTGTCGAACTGCCGACCTTCTGACCAGTGGGTAGGGTCCAGTGCTCTACCCACTGCACCACTAGGACTGGTCCTTCCAGCTTTCTCCTCTCCCTCTCTCTCTCTCTTCCATCCCTCCCCAAAACTCTCTCCTCTTACCCTCTCTCTCTCCTTTCTGTCTCCCAGCTCTCTCCATTCTCTCTCTATCATCCCTCCCCCCTCTCTTCTCTCTCCGTCTCCCTCCTGTCTCTCCCTCCCTCTCTCCCTCCCCCCTCTCTCCTCCCTCCCCCCTCTCTCCCTCCTCTGTCACCCTCACCTCCCCCACCCTTTCCTCTCCCTTTATAATAGCAGTCTGCAACAAATCCCTACTAAACCTCTTTTCTCCTCTTTATAATCTTATCTTTTTCCTCTTCCCTCCCACCTCTCCTCCCTCCTTCCCTCCCTCCTGCCCCCCCCACTCCACCACACCACCACCACCACCACCACACCACCACAATTGACATTTAAACCCTAGAATTAATTTCCTCATGCTCTTCGGATGTGTTCAGAAACCTGATCATTGCATGCCTGGGGCCTGACACCAGGTTAGGGAGGTCGAGCATGCACGTCACTAGTAACTCGAACACACCGTCTAGCCTTACAGGCTTGGGGCTCAGTGTTAAAGATGCAATACGTGGTAGTTCTACACAATTCTCTCTCTCTCTGTGTTACCAACATTTTATTCATTTAAGGCCAATATAATATCTATAGTTACATCATAACTGAACAATACGCCTTATCCAGCATGGATGTCTTCAGACGTTGCATACCCTTGATTGTGACCATAGTCTTGATTTTTACTCTTTTTACTTAAGGTAGTATACTACCCCAGGAGTTAGTGGAAGACCAGCTATAGGAGCTGAACTAAACAGCCTGGTAAAGCATCATACAGCAATAGATGGTAGTATACTAGCCCAGGAGGTAGAGGAAGAGCAGCTATAGGAGCTGAACTAAACAGCCTGGTAAACATACAATAGATGGTAGTATACTACCCCAGGAGTTAGTGGAAGACCAGCTATAGGAGCTGAACTAAACAGCCTGGTAAAACACCATACAACAATAGATGGTAGTATACTACCCCAGGAGTTAGTGGAAGACCAGCTATAGGAGCTGCACTAAACAGCCTGGTAAAACACCATACAGCAATAGATGGTAGTATACTACCCAGGAGTCAGTAAATGACAAGCTCTAAGTGGTGGTGAGATATTGACATGTTTGAGAGAGGGCCTGACGCTCCAGTATGTATCAGCCAACCATCAGTACAACCCCCAACCACCAGGGGTTACAGATCCACACTTGTCCACGCAATGTCAAGATAAAAACACAAAATTGAGAAAAATAATTGAGTAAAAACCTTGCTACAGATGTATAGTATGAGACGGATAATCAATGGTAGGAGTGTGTGTGGGGTGAGGTGGGCTATACTCACACCAGCTCACCACCAACTCACACCAGCTCACTGGTCAGCCAGCGATGACTATCAGAGCAACTCAATAACATCTGTAGCATATAGAACAGCTCTGTCCAACATAGATGCCATCTGAGTGGGTGTATGTGCGAGAGGGAGGTATACCGCATTGGCTCATATATATGTGATGTGAGAAAAATGAGTGATAAGTCGTAAAAATGATAAGAAGGGGAGAGAGGGGAGGGGGAGATGAGGGGGAGGGGAGGAATGTTTTGATTTTGTGAGTATCTACTGCTCTCAGTGTTATCAGTACATGTACTAAACCTCTAACCTGCATTGTGAATACGTTTCTGCATTACTATGGTGTGTTCTAAGGCCAAAAAAAAATAGGTGTGTTTCCGATTTATCTGGCTGAAAACTAGGTTGGGGGGGGTGGTAACTTTTTTTTTTTTTTTAATTTTTTTTGTTTGGAAACCACCTCCCAGGAACTGAAAAAAATGTCATAACAATAGTTATTTTAAACATGGGAAATGTGCCTTTTGACAGTTCCGGGTTAGGAAAACCCATTTTCCTGCTTTTATAAGTTTTTTTTGTCAAAAAATCCAAAAAAAGTAAGATATGATGGGGAAAAAATCAGGTATGGTAAAATTTTTTTTAGGTAGGGTAAGGTTTTTCTAGGTAGGGGGGGTAAATCGGAAACACACCTATTTTTTTTTGGCCTAAAGATGTATATTCAGCTACTATTCCAGTGATAGCATCAGTAACTATTTTTAAAAAAGTACAAAACTTCAAGGCTTCATGAAACGACCGAAGATATAAAGTACTTGTCCAACATAGATGCTGTCTGAGGGGCTGTATGTGGTATATGTGGTATACCGTATTGACACATATAAGCTTGGGGGTGTATTGCTAATGCAATTAACTTTACTGGTTTCAAAATCAGGCTTAGTATATAACTATGACATCCAGAGTTATTTACAGAAGTACAGCAGCAGGGAATCTATTTAGGACACGGCTAATATGTGCATAACCTGGCACAAGTACAAAAACCTGTCTCCATATTGACCACAAGGGCATAACAAAAGCACCCGCTTATAACTAAGATAGTATGGTAAATCAGGCTAATATTCGTTTTATCCTAGGATGGGCAGAGGGACCAACTGTCTACAGAGGGCTTTCACAAAAAAAAAAAAAAAAAAAAAAAAAAAAAAAAAAAAAAAAAAATATTCGTTTTAATTTGTTTTATTTTTGAAATCATTTTGACTTCTTTCAGTTTGTTTCAATGTAGGTTGGAATTTGATACGTAAAGGCAACCTCTGTTGATTTTGATGTTATAGCTCTATACACTTTTATTTAAAAATACCGAAATACAAAGAATCCTTAAAAAGGTACATCTAGAATATAAATATCTTAAATCTACAATTTCTTCCAAATATCGGTCCCACTTCGGCTCTTCCAATCTCCAACATCACCCCCTCCCCCTTCCCCTTCCGGCTGTTACAAGCCTACTCCTCCCCCCTCCACCACTAATGACACAACGCGCATGCGCCGCCATGAGTTTGTGTTTGTTTCATTAGCCACCAGGGGGCTACACTGATTGTTTCTGTGCGCAGGCGCACTCCCAGCTCATTTTCCCTGATTTCCTACTAGAGGGCGTAATGATAGTTTCTACCAATGATATATAATGACACTGTGGGCTATAGACCGCGACCATGCAGTAGGGACAACTGGTAAAACCAGACCCACCGTAGCATAGAAAACTTTTGATTCTTTTTCTGTTTTCAAAAAAACATTTTTATTCAGTGCAATAACTGAGAATATTATTTCCTGTCCCTCTCGCTCACTTATTCTCTTGAAGTTAAAGAATTCCGAGAATGTTTTTTTAAGAACATGGGCTCGAAGGACATTTAAGTATTTCGCAATTCACAGAATGTTATGTTTGAGTAATATGTATTCGCTTTTAAACGTTTTGATTTTTTTTCTCTTTCTACAATATATTTCTATTCAGTGCAATGCTATTATGTTCTGTCCCTCTCGCGGGCATTAAAAAAGTTAAAGAATTTCACAATCTGAGTATTTTTCATACGTTGGATACTAGATAGACATTTGTCTTTGCCATATCACATATTGACTGTATATGGAGTGTATTCATTATGATCATTATAACGATTATGCATCTGCTCTAGATGACACCTTATCAAAATGTGTTTCAATGTACATCTGACGTATCTTAGGAGGTGAATACAAGTGTATGTAACAGACTATTGCTGTATCAGAGAAACTTATTGAATATCAGAGCACAATTGTGATCCGTTTTAGGAAAAAAATGGTGAGATACCACCATATTTGAAAAGAGGAGATCAATGCGATTCCAATGAGAGTAAACACTAGGAAACCTAATAAGTATTTCTATATTTTAAATTTGGTATTTTTATTTTTGAAAAAAAAAAGCTATGTTTCTGGATGTGTAATTGCCAGCAAAGTAACCAATATGCTCCATACGAAGGCCTTCAAAACGCAAGAATATATTTAATACAATGTCCTGAAATGTAGTACATAGAGTCGTATGACTACAAGTGCTAAACCATCTAAGAATCAGAACATTTCAATAAAGAGATCTTGTGAAAAAAACGCTTTGAAAAATATCAATTTTGCGACTTGTGACTCATTTTCCTGGAACACATCACAATTAATGCAGCATTTGGCTCTTGATAATAACGTAGAATCATAGATTTAAGCAGACCATCCTAACTTTGGGTCGAGTTTGTTGGGGTTTTTGCTGAGATTTTGACGTGAACAATGTTCAGCCAATCAACCAAGAGCCACTTTAAGCGCTCCCCATCGAAATGTGGGTCAGATTTTTAGAAAATGTACAATTCACCTTCACCAATCTTCTCAAATAACCCGAATTTCGGACGAAAATAAAGTTCAAAATACAGTTCAACCTAACCAAACAGATTGCCAGAATCAATGCAATGCCGAATATTCTCGAATTTACCTAGCATTGGCCAAATTGCAGCGTAATTTAGCAGACTTTACTAAATGTGTACAGCTGCCAATTGTACATTTTCTGAAAATCTGACCCATATACATTCATTTACTCCTTATTCCGCATCGCATTCTTACATCTTTACCAATAAACTTAACACAAATGAATGACTTCCGCTTTTCAAATTTCTTGAAAAATAACTCAACAACTCAACAAGGTTTTTGATTTTAATGGTCCCCTCACAGTTCTGGGCTTTCTTTGGAACTTTCTTTTAGATAATGGCCACTTAGAACTTGTATGCCTTGGCAGAGAGCTTTTGGAAAGAAGGACAAGTTTGACAAATAAATACTGTGATTATTGGTCAGTTATGCTACTTTTTTATAACTATGGGATGTGCATAGCCGCCATTTTGCATGGAATTATGGAACTAATGGTACAGTATAAAGTTTGAGATAAATTTTGAGATATCATCATATCTGAAAAGATGTGACCAAGCCGATTCTAATGTTGGTAAAAATTAGGACATCTAATAAGTAGGCTACTTCTATATTTTAAGTTTGATATTTTTATTTTTGAAAAAAAAGTTTACAATATCTCTGCATGGCTGGACCATTAGTAGTAAAACACTTATAAATACATAGAATGACCTTCAAATGCATGGATATATTTTATCATGTTTTGAAATTTAGTACATGTATTCATGCTACAAACAGCGTTATACACCCCAAAAATGAAGACATCTTGTGAAAAAAACACTTTGAAAAGTATCAATTTGCGACTTGTGACTCATTTTCCTAAACCACACCACATTTAGATCAATCATTATATTAATACACGCTAATGGGTCATGTTTTATGCCTCGAGAACACATATATTGGCGTCCATGCTACATGTTATTGCTGATATTACTTATTGTAAGCGATCTCAGGAGGGTGTGGAGCGCCCCCAGTGGAGATGTATGTCACTACAGTCTTCCATCACACATTAATAAATGGCGGCATAACATGAATACAGCTCCAGGTGGCTGAAGTAGTCAGAAAATGTACAATTCGCCCTCACAGATTCTCTCTAAAATAACCCAAATTTGAGACAAAATAGATGTTTTTATTTTTCTGTTCTTTAGAATTTTGATACAGCCAATCTTCCATAAAATGACAATTGAATCGTAGACAGATACACTGAATGTTACAATCAACCTTCATGTTCATGTACATCAGGTTAATGGGCTCACGGGCAATGATAGTTCAATACTGAATAACCATGGTCTTCCAGCAAAAGAGAAAAGAAAAGATGTTCTAATTCAAGATAATATCAAATATACTCGGATTTACATAGTTTTCAGTTTAATGTTATAGACTTTGCTCTATGTATAGGGCAAATGGCAAGTGGTACATTTACTGACGATCAGACCCATATGGGTCAGATTTTCAGAAAATGTACAATTGGCAGCTGTACACAATTTGAATTAGTAAATTCATCAAAATTAGGTTGCAATTTGGTCAATACTAGGTAAATTCGAGAGTATTTGGCATTGCATTGATTCTAGCAATCTGGTTGGTTAGTTTGAATTGCATTTTAAACTTTATTTTCGTCCAAAATGTGGGCTATTTGAGAAGATTGGCGAAGTTGAATTGTACATTTTCTGAAGGTCAGACCCATATATAGCAGTGGATTGGGGCGTAAAGTGTACTTGTGTCTCTAGGGATGGGGTTCTATAGGACGGCCTTATAAAACACATTATTACACAACATTGCCTTTCTACAACCTGCATCTTTTTCTACAATCCTCTCATCCCCAGGCATTCCCTTTTTGTAATTGTTTTTATCAAAACTAGGTCAGTTCATAGAGATTGTGGAAGTTTGCATTTGAGGGAGAGAGAGGGGGAGGTAGGGAGAGAAGAGGGGTAGAGAAGAGGAGAGAGAGAGAGGGATGGAGACACAGAGAGGGGGAGGGGAGGGAGAGAGAGAAGGAGGGGGAGACAGAGACAGGGAGAGAAAGAGGGGGAAGAGAGGGGGAAAGAGACACACAAAAGGAGGGGAGGGGGAGGGGGGAGGTAACCCAGTACTAACACATTGGACAACTCCGTCAGTCGTAATCCCTTCTTAATGTACCCACATTTCATAATACGTGAACATGTACTAATTGTGATCCGTTTTAGGAAAATGAGTCATAAGTCGCAAAATATGGATTTTGAGATATCACCAAATTTGAAAAGAGGAGATCAAGCTGATTCCAATGATAGTAAACGCTAGGACACCTAGTATGTATCTTTATATTTTAAGTTTGATATTTCTATTTTTGAAAAAAAAACAACGTTTGCAATGTTTCTGGATGTGTAAAATACCAGTAAAGTAACTAAATATACTCCATAAGAATGCCTTCAAAACGCAATGATATATTTAATACAATGTCCCGGAATTTGGTACATGGATTCATATGACTATAAGTGCTAAATCCCCTGAAAATCAGAACATTTTAATAAAGAGATCTTGTGACAAAAACACTTTGAAAAATATCAATTTTCCGACTTATGACTCATTTTCCTGGAACACGTCACACTTGAGCTCTATACAATCTGGTTGTAGTTTAGGACATTATTGAAGAGTTCCTGCCCATTTGTAAACAGAAATATTATGTAACAATTCAGGGTTTTTATATCAAAAGTTAATAAATATCGCTCAAAACAAACAAATGTCTAATTTTTGTTCCATTCTTTTCCAACCCATCTCAAAGTCATTTTACCAAAATCAAACTTTTGGCAGCAAATTGTGGTATATTTGGTTGCTATTGTGGTGTAGATGGCTATAGACCCTGGAGTGGTTTGCATGGCACTGAGTGCATATAGAATAACCGGTACGGGGAGGGGACCGCGCCGAAATAGTCAATACAACCAGGGTGTATGTAAATCAGGAGCCCCATTTCTAATAACCCCGTGTGGGTAGTGATCGGGGGGGGAGAAGGGAGGGGAGGGGAGGGGGAGGGAAGAGGGGGGATAGGGGCAGAGGATTGAGGAGAGGGAGGAGTGGAGGGGGGAGGAGGCGAGAAGGAGAGAAGGGGCTAAAAACAGAGGGAGGGGTGGAGGAGGGGGAGAGAGGGAGAGAAGGGGAGAGAGATGAACGAGAGAAAGGGGAATAGGGGAGAGAAGGGGACAGAGGTGAAAGAGAGAGAGAGGGGAAGAGGGGAGAGAGGGAGGGAGAAGGGGGTAGGAACAGGGGAGAGAGGAAGGAGGAGGGGGAGAGGGGGAGAAGGGGAGAATGGTGAGGAGGTAAGAGGGAGAGAAGGGGTTAAAAACAGGGGAGAGAGGGGTGCAGGAGGGGGAGAAGCGAAAGAGGTGGTCAGGGTCAGATGAGGTTGGGGGAGGGAAGAGGGGAAGAACGGGTTGAGAGAGAGGGGGAGGGGTACAGAGGGTAGGATAGGGGTGTATACAGCAGGGTAAATGATAGAAGGGGTAAACAAGAGCCCTGGAGCAAGACACGGATGGGGTAATCTGACTGACAGGATCAACTCATTACCTATCTACCCTCCAGTATAGGAAGCTCTTCCCACCCCACACCCCTCTTACAGGATGAGTGGTAGCATAATACAGTTACACAGGGAAGCTTTATGTAGGAGTTAATCCCTCTAGATACCAGCAGCCATTAATCCACCCTGGATGAGGGGGTATAACCCCGTCATCACTCCTCCAGTACCCCTCTACCCCTGGAGGAGGGGGTATAACCCCGTCATCACTCCTCCAGTACCCCTCTACCCCTGGAGGAGGGGGTATAACCCCGTCATCACTCCTCCAGTACCCCTCTACCCCTGGAGGAGGGGGTATAACCCCGTCATCACTCCTCCAGTACCCTCTACCCCTGGAGGAGGGGGTATAACCCCGTCATCACTCCTCCAGTACCGTCTACCCCTGGAGGAGGAGGTATAACCCCGTCATCACTCCTCCAGTACCCTCTACCCCTGGAGGAGGGGGTATAACCCCGTCATCACTCCTCCAGTACCCCTCTACCCCTGGAGGAGGGGGTATAACCCCGTCATCACTCCTCCAGTACCCTCTACCCCTGGAGGAGGGGGTATAACCCCGTCATCAATCCTCCAGTACCCTCTACCCCTGGAGGAGGGGGTATAACCCCGTCATCACTCCTCCAGTACCCTCTACCCCTGGAGGAGGGGGTATAACCCCGTCACCACTCCTCCAGTACCCTCTACCCCTGGAGGAGGGGGTATAACCCCGTCATCACTCCTCCAGTACCCCTGTACACATGTACTACATCAGTTATACATCTACCAGTGGTGTAGAGTGGTTATAACCTGTCATATCGCCCCAATCACTGTATGTATTACCATAGTCCTATACACGATGGACACATTGTTCCTACCCTGGATGTCAGCATACAGGGATGGGAACATGACATGAAATCATTTAAAATGAAATACTAAGAAATAAAACTTGTAAATAAAATCTGTCTTCCATCTTATAATGAAGAATATTAGATATTAAATATAAATATAGTAAAGCAGTACGTACCTTGCGTTAGCGGGCCCCACACTCTCATCGTATAAGGAGCTGGCGGTGACCATGTGGTTAGGGATCTTACCCGAGTGCATCCCCATGCCATTCCGGCATTCTGTAAGTGGAACAATACAGTATATTAGCATGGTGTTATAATGTATAACAGTATATTAGCATGGTGTTATAGTGTATTACAGTATATTAGCATGGTGTTATAGTGTATTACAGTATATTAGCATGGTGTTATAGTGTATTACAGTATATTAGCATGGAGTTATAGTGTATTACAGTATATTAGCATGGTGTTATAGTGTATAACAGTATATTAGCATGGTGTTATAGTGTATTACAGTATATTAGCATGGTGTTATAGTGTATAACAGTATATTAGCATGGTGTTATAATGTATAACAGTATATTAGCATGGTGTTATAGTGTATTACAGTATATTAGCATGGTGTTATAGTGTATTACAGTATATTAGCATGGTGTTATAGTGTATAACAGTATATTAGCATGGTGTTATAGTGTATTACAGTATATTAGCATGGTGTTATAGTGTATAACAGTATATTAGCATGGTGTTATAGTGTATTACAGTATATTAGCATGGTGTTATAGTGTATAACAGTATATTAGCATGGTGTTATAGTGTATTACAGTATATTAGCATGGTGTTATAGTGTATTACATTATATTTTAGCATGGTGTTATAGTGTATTACAGTATATTAGCATGGTGTTATAGTGTATTACAGTATATTAGCATGGTGTTATAGTGTATTACAGTATATATTAGCATGGTGTTATAGTGTATTACAGTATATTAGCATGGTGTTATAGTGTATTACAGTATATTAGCATGGTGTTATAGTGTATTACAGTATATTAGCATGGAGTTATAGTGTATTACAGTATATTAGCATGGTGTTATAGTGTATTACAGTATATATTAGCATGGAGTTATAGTGTATTACAGTATATTAGCATGGTGTTATAGTGTATTACAGTATATATTAGCATGGTGTTATAGTGTATTACAGTATATTAGCATGGTGTTATAGTGTATAACAGTATATTAGCATGGTGTTATAGTGTATTACAGTATATTAGCATGGTGTTATAGTGTATTACAGTATATTAGCATGGAGTTATAGTGTATAACAGTATATTAGCATGGAGTTATAGTGTATTACAGTATATTAGCATGGAGTTATAGTGTATTACAGTATATTAGCATGGAGTTATAGTGTATTACAGTATATTAGCATGGAGTTATAGTGTATTACAGTATATTAGCATGGAGTTATAGTGTATTACAGTATATTAGCATGGAGTTATAGTGTATTACAGTATATTAGCATGGAGTTATAGTGTATTACAGTATATTAGCATGGTGTTATAGTGTATAACAGTATATTAGCATGGAGTTATAGTGTATTACAGTATATTAGCATGGTGTTATAGTGTATTACAGTATATTAGCATGGAGTTATAGTGTATTACAGTATATTAGCATGGTGTTATAGTGTATTACAGTATATTAGCATGGTGTTATAGTGTATTACAGTATATTAGCATGGTGTTATAGTGTATTAGAGTATATTAGCATGGTGTTATAGTGTATTACAGTATATTAACATGGTGTTATAGTGTATAACAGTATATTAGCATGGTGTTATAGTGTATTACAGTATATTAGCATGGTGTTATAGTGTATTACAGTATATTAGCATGGTGTTATAGTGTATAACAGTATATTAGCATGGTGTTATAGTGTATTACAGTATATTAACATGGTGTTATAGTGTATAACAGTATATTAGCATGGTGTTATAGTGTATAACAGTATATTAGCATGGAGTTATAGTGTATAGATAACAGTATATTAGCATGGTGTTATAGTGTATTACAGTATATTAGCATGGAGTTATAGTGTATTACAGTATATTAGCATGGTGTTATAGTGTATTACAGTATATTTGCATGGTGTTATAGTGTATTACAGTATATTAGCATGGTGTTATAGTGTATTACAGTATATTAGCATGGTGTTATAGTGTATAGATAACAGTATATTAGCATGGTGTTATAGTGTATTACAGTATATTAGCATGGTGTTATAGTGTATTACAGTATATTAGCATGGTGTTTTAGTGTATTACAGTATATTAGCATGGTGTTATAGTGTATTACAGTATATTAGCATGGTGTTATAGTGTATTACAGTATATTAGCATGGTGTTATAGTGTATTACAGTATATTAGCATGGTGTCATAGTGTATAGATAACAGTATATTAGCATGGTGTTATAGTGTATTACAGTATATTAGCATGGTGTTATAGTGTATTACAGTATATTAGCATGGTGTTTTAGTGTATTACAGTATATTAGCATGGTGTTATAGTGTATTACAGTATATTAGCATGGTGTTATAGTGTATAGATAACAGTATATTAGCATGGTGTTATAGTGTATTACAGTATATTAGCATGGTGTTATAGTGTATAACAGTATATTAGCATGGTGTTATAGTGTATTACAGTATATTAACATGGTGTTATAGTGTATAACAGTATATTAGCATGGTGTTATAGTGTATAACAGTATATTAGCATGGAGTTATAGTGTATAGATAACAGTATATTAGCATGGTGTTATAGTGTATTACAGTATATTAGCATGGAGTTATAGTGTATTACAGTATATTAGCATGGTGTTATAGTGTATTACAGTATATTTGCATGGTGTTATAGTGTATTACAGTATATTAGCATGGTGTTATAGTGTATTACAGTATATTAGCATGGTGTTATAGTGTATAGATAACAGTATATTAGCATGGAGTTATAGTGTATTACAGTATATTAGCATGGTGTTATAGTGTATTACAGTATATTAGCATGGTGTTTTAGTGTATTACAGTATATTAGCATGGTGTTATAGTGTATTACAGTATATTAGCATGGTGTTATAGTGTATTACAGTATATTAGCATGGTGTTATAGTGTATTACAGTATATTAGCATGGTGTCATAGTGTATAGATAACAGTATATTAGCATGGTGTTATAGTGTATTACAGTATATTAGCATGGTGTTATAGTGTATTACAGTATATTAGCATGGTGTTTTAGTGTATTACAGTATATTAGCATGGTGTTATAGTGTATTACAGTATATTAGCATGGTGTTATAGTGTATAGATAACAGTATATTAGCATGGTGTTATAGTGTATTACAGTATATTAGCATGGTGTTATAGTGTATTACAGTATATTAGCATGGTGTTATAGTGTATAACAGTATATTAGCATGGTGTTATAGTGTATTACAGTATATTAGCATGGTGTTATAGTGTATAGATAACAGTATATTAGCATGGTGTTTTATATAGTATATAATGTAGATATAATATACTAACTCGTTGCCTAATTAATATCATAAAGAGTTGTGAGGAAACACTTGCAATATTCACACTCCTTTAACCAACTCATTGAGGCCTTTTTATCATTTATAATTATGTCTTTTATGATCTGGAATGAAGCATTTAAGTCATACAGTTAAATTTTGGCAGTGACCCTGGTAGAATCGCATCGGTTGCCATGACTACTTCCCATTGAACCACTTGCGGTTTAACACTTACAATCATACCATAAACGATGAGGAAAAAAGAGACTTAAGTCGCAGAAAAAAATATTTTGAGACCATCATATTCGTTGGCGTTTCTGGTGAAACTAAACAAAAGAACAAAAATAAAACCACATATCAGATCCACTCTGTATAATGCATAACATAGTGTTATTATACCGAATAGCCCAATGTTGATGTCAAATCGCACGACACCCTGAAGGGGTGGAGGGAGATTTGACCCGACGTCGAGATCGATTTTACATCGACAGAGGGCTATTCGGTATTTATTTCATACTGATTTATCGATTTATTTGTTATATTTACCTTCATATGACGTTTTTCTTGACAAATTATCAACACAATGTCTGAAAACTTACGAAACATGCAAGGCAGCGCTACGCTTCTGCCGCTAAGAAGCGCAACGTCATGAACCAATGATGTTACGTTATTTGGGTCACGTGCTTCCATGACAACCTGAATCACATACGTATGCGATACGAGACTTCTAATGGCACCCCCGAATCATGCCCTTTGTAATCACATATGTATGTACATAGATAATACAGCTAATAGCACTCTTTGATGGAGAATAATAGTATATTATACCTCTATGTTGTTATCAATGGAAAAAAAATTACTAATATTTCTGGATGAATAACTATCACTTATAGGACAAGTTTGAGCATGGTGTGTAATTAGAAACAAGATCGGACGTGTATGAATACAGCACAAACCCGAAATGGTAAGTGCTGTATATTCTACACTTGAGACATACCGTAGTGGCCCGTTTATAAGCCGGGACCTGTTTACAAGCCTATCTCGAATGCAGGCCGGGGGTATGAGGGTCATGAAAAAATAAAATCCTCTAAAATTTAATTCTCAATTAAAAGCCTATCTCAATTGCAGGCCGGGGCTAATATAAAGGGGGGTCGAAACAAATATAAGCCCGGGCTTATGAACGGGCCACTACGGTATGTGCTCTTTTGGTATGAATATAATAGGTAGAATATAAGCAAGTATAGGGTGGAGGTCTATAGAGCTATAGGGCTATCAGTGCAGCAGTATAGGGTGGAGGTCTATAGGGCTATCAGTGCAGCAGTATAGGGTGCAGGTCTATAGGGCTATCAGTGCAGCAGTATAGGGTGGAGGTCTATAGAGCTATCAGTGCAGCAGTATAGGGTGGAGGTCTATAGAGCTATCAGTGCAGCAGTATAGGGTGGAGGGCTATAGGGCTATCAGTGCAGCAGTATAGGGTGGAGGTCTATAGGGCTATCAGTGCAGCAGTATAGGGTGGAGGTCTATAGAGCTATCAGTGCAGCAGTATAGGGTGGAGGTCTATAGAGCTATCAGTGCAGCAGTATAGGGTGGAGGTCTATAGGGCTATCAGTGCAGCAGTATAGGGTGGAGGTCTATAGAGCTATCAGTGCAGCAGTATAGGGTGGAGGTCTATAGAGCTATCAGTGCAGCAGTATAGGGTGGAGGTCTATAGAGCTATCAGTGCAGCAGTATAGGGTGGAGGTCTATAGAGCTATCAGTGCAGCAGTATAGGGTGGAGGTCTATAGGGCTATCAGTGGCTCACACTTGCCTGCTCCCGGGTCTGGCCTGGGCAGGCTGGAGTGGGCTGACCACTCACTGACCACTCTCTGTGGCCACTACAGGGACCTATACCCATATATTGTGTGAGATTGTGGGACAGGGTGATATGGGGCGGTCAGGCCTCAGAGCTGGCTTGAGAATAAGCAGTAAAGTCCTATATACTATATTACCCCCACCCCACCTGCCGCCCTCATAAATATAATAATGATATGGGGTGGTCACGCCTCAGAGCCGGCTTAAGTGAGTGAGTGAGCTGGTTGCTTTACGCCCTTATCAACACATTGAAGGTTATATCAAGGGTGGGAGAGCTGAGAGGGAGTGAGTGAGATTGGTTGCTTTACGCCTTATCAACACATTGAAGGTTATATCAAGGGCGGGAGAGCTGAGAGGGAGTGAGTGAGATTGGTTGCTTTACGCCTTATCAACACATTGAAGGTTATATCAAGGGCGGGAGAGCTGAGAGGGAGTGAGTGAGATTGGTTGCTTTACGCCTTATCAACACATTGAAGGTTATATCAAGGGTGGGAGAGCTGAGAGGGAGTGAGTGAGATTAGTTGCTTTACGCCCTTATCAACACATTGAAGGTTATATCAAGGGCGGGAGAGCTGAGAGGGAGTGAGTGAGTGAGATTAGTTGCTTTACGCCCTTATCAACACATTGAAGGTTATATCAAGGGCGGGAGAGCTGAGAGGGAGTGAGTAAGAATAAGCAGTGAGGTCATGTATGAGTAGACTTGTATGCTGTACTACCCCCGCCCCACCTGCTGCCCTCATAAATATAATAATTTACAAACATCTCTTATAATAATCATAAGTTGGCAATAATGATCTAAGCAAGTCATTAATTTGTTGGAAATACTCAACCAGTTTTAAACCCAAATTGTCCATGTTTAATTATCAAACTTGGTTAGAAATACTGAATATGTTTGCTAAAGTGTTCTGTATTCCAAGACGGCAGTGTTTGAGCGCCACTTTAACCCGTCTTTAAATGATCGTTGCTTATTTATGCATTAAGATACACATATTTCCTGTACTCTATAAGAAAGCTGAGAGTCAGAGCTTGACATTCACGTACATAGCATGTTTCTTGGTAGATCTATACATCCTAAAACAACTTGAAGCACTAGATACCACAAAAATGATCCTATGAATAAAAAAAAGCTTTGAAAAATATCAATTACACAACGTGTGACTCATTTCTCTCTAACATATCACAAAAAACTGCAGCAGCACAAGTAGCTTCAGCTAAGGTACAACTTCATGCAGTAGTACTAGACCATGGCTATACCATTCACACATATATACTGTAGCACAAGTAGCTTCAGCTAAGGTACAACTTCATGCAGTAGTACTGGACCATGGCTATACCATTCACACATATATACTGTAGCACAAGTAGCTTCAGCTAAGGTACAACTTCATGCAGTAGTACTGGACCATGGCTATACCATTCACACATATATACTGTAGCACAAGTAGCTTCAGCTAAGGTACAACTTCATGCAGTAGTACTAGACCATGGCTATACCATTCACACATATATACTGTAGCACAAGTAGCTTCAGCTAAGGTACAACTTCATGCAGTAGTACTGGACCATGGCTATACCATTCACACATATATACTGTAGCACAAGTAGCTTCAGCTAAGGTATAACTTCGTGCAGTAGTACCAGACCATGGCTATACCATTCACACATATATACTGTAGCACAAGTAGCTTCAGCTAAGGTACAACTTCATGCAGTAGTATATGGAGTTTGGACACTCTCTCAGGCACACTACCGGGTGTACACACACACAGAACAATGGATTGATTGATTATTGGTTGATCAATCACTAATCAAGGGGTGTAGATGTCAACTGAATGCACATGTGACAATACGCCCAGGGGTGGGTGTGATTTCGTGCAGTGGGAGTGACTGGTAATGGATACTAATGGTGTAACACCACCAGGTTTTACTGCTCTAGTGATGCTGGTTAGTGGAACTAAGCTGGCATAAACAGCCTAATCACAGACACTTATACTAGTAATAACATTCAATACATTTCAAATTAGTGATTTAGGTGACCAAGCACATAGGTACTAATATTATGCGTAAGAACTTTCTAAGAAAAATCCAAGTTCATGTTAATCCCAGTAGAGGGAAAAATTGTAACTGAAAGGTATGTAAAACTTACTTAATCTGAAAATATGACTTTCATTAGAAAAATTAGAATTAGGAAATTAGCTTGTTCATGATGATAGAACTATGTAAGTAAATCCTTGTGACATGTTGTGAAGAGAAGTGTTGAATGGGCTTGTATTTATACCAGTAAACACCTCAAAAAACATTTCTGAAAGGAATTCTTGTGAATAAAACACTTTGAAAAATCTCAATATTGACTCGTGTTTCTATAACACATTGATCACATTTCTAAAAGTCTTGCTATTGTGACAGAAGCTTCCTGACTGCCTTCAGGCCCTCGCCGTGTCAGACTCTGGTAGCACTGTGCAGCTGAAGGGTGGAGTGGATACCATTGGGTTATCCTGGAGATAAGTGTTATGTATCATCCAGGATAAACTTCTCAAGTTCCACCCAGATTCCAGATTACAAGATCATGTAGCAAGATCATCTCCTATAATGACTCAGTACCTTTTCCCTCTACACCGTGTCATTGTTACTGAATAGCAATTAGAACTTATACATAAAAATATGCAGTGGTGTTTGATACCTTATGTTGATCTAGAACGATGGTCTTTACACTCTTACATCTTACGACCTTTTTCATATCTATCTGCCTATAAATCTAAAAAAAAGGCGCCGTTTGTGTAGGAGAGATTAGTTTGTGCACTGTCATGTAGTACCTTCAGTTTGAATTGCACTTCCCTTAACAACTCAAAAATAATAAATTGTTCTCATAAAACAACTTTTTGTATGATAAATTCCAAATTTAAAAAGTTTTAGTTTGTGTCCATATGTTGTTGTCTCCACCTGTAGTCACTTATCTTATTTATTAAAAATCTAGCAACATTGAAAAAAAGATTCATTTGTGTAGGAGGGATTAGTTTTTGCACTGTCCTGGAATACATTCAGTTTAAATTTTACTTCTCTTAAAAACTAAAAAAAATACATATCTTTCTTATAAAACTTCTCTTTGTACAATAATTTCCAAACTTAAAAAGTCTCAGTTGTGTCCGCATGTTGCTGCCCCCACCTATAGTCACTTATCTGCCATGCACAAAGGTAGAAGCCATATGAAGCCATCCATCTTGAAGGAAGCCACTTCTAATTGATGGATCCATTCAATGTGGCTTCCACTCCATCCCCACATTATCCTCCATGTGGCTCTTCCGCTCTCCATGGTAACGGCTATTGTCCATGTACTGGAGGAGGTCAGCGGGGGTCAAGGCTATGGCTAGATGTGACGTATGTGCGCAATCGTTCTAAATTAGGCTTCATTGGCGGAGTGGTTTGGTGCTGGTTGGGTGAAATCTGGATATATTCTCTCTTGGGCTGTTTTACTGTATAGTCCTGGCTATCTCTCTCCTCCCTTACATTCAGCTCTCCCTCTCAGACTCACTCTTTGTCTATCTCTCCCTTCCCTCTCTTTCCTCACTCCCTTCCCTCTCTCTCATCACTTACATTCCTGTCTCTCACTCTTTCTCTCCCCCTTGCTCTCTCTCACTATTTCTCTATCTCTCCCCTTGCTCTCTCTCACTCTTTCTCTATCTCCCCCCTCCCTCTCTCTCACTCTCTTTCTCCTCTCTTATCTTCTCCCAGTACCCTGTCTCTTTCCTCTCCTTGCCTTCTGTCTCTTCTCCTTCTAGCTCCTCTCTTCTCCTTCTCTCCTCTCTCACTTTCCCCTTTTCTCATCTCCTCCTTCCCCGTCATCTCCCCTCACAGACCAAACGACTCATACCTCTTAGTTCATGGTCCATCTTAAACCTCCTCCCCTCCCTCCCCCCTGTCACCCCCCTCCCCCTCCCTCCCCTCCCCCCTCCCCCTCCCCCCGCACACCGGCTTATCTCCATCTTAACCTGATCTAGGGGGGACAAGATAAGCGTCTACCCTGCGTCTGTATATCTAATGGCCATCTTAATGGAGAATCTTGGTGGCGGGGGCGGGGGGGGGGGGGGGGGGGGCGGGGGGCGGGGGGAGCAGCTGTCAGTGGGTCCACTCTAAGAGAGAGAGAGGGCGGGTGATGGAGGTCCGTGGACAGCTACGGAGGACTGCGCTCTATTTATTTTAATGGTCTTCCGGTGGTCATGGTATTTGAGGGAGGAAGCCGGGTAGGACGGGGGAAGAGGGATTGAGGTAAGAGCGAGGGAGAGTGGGGGAGAGAGGTAAGAGCGAGAGAATAAGGAAGTAGAGAGAGTGGAGAGACAGGGAGAGAGGGAGGGGATAGAGAGGAGAGAGAGAGAGGAGAAAGAGGGAGAGAGGGAGGAGAGAGAGGAGAACGACAGGGGGAGAGAGAGGGAGGGAGATAGGGAGAGGGAGTAAGAAAGAGCAGAGAGTGAAAAGAGGGGAGAGGGAGAGAGGAAAGAGAGAGGAAAGAGGGAGGGAGAGGAGGGAGAAATATATGGGGAGAGAGGGAGAGAGAGAGGAGAGAGAGAACAGTGTCTGTCTGGCTGGGGAGAGGAGACGGGAGAAAGAGATAGACGAGAGAGATGGAAGGGAGTAAGAAAGAGGAGAGGGGACAAAGGGGAGAGAGAGGAACACAGAGAGAGGAGGGAGAGAGGGAGTAAGAAAGAGAATATAGGTGGGAACGAGAGGAGAAAGGGAGAAAAGGGATAGATAGTGGAGGGAAGTATGGAGTAAGAGAGAGAGGATAGAGGCGAGATGGGAAAGACAGAGATAGAGGAGAGAGGAAAGAGAGTAAGAAAGAGGAGTGGGGAGAAAGGGGAGAGACAGGAACACAGAGAGAGAGGAGCGATAGAGAATGGAGGGAGAGAGGGAGTAAGAGAGACAGAGGATAGAGGTGGGGACAAGAAGAGAAAGGGAAAGAGTTTGTCTGGGCGTGTGGAGGGGGGAGAGAGAGAGGAGGGACAGAGAGTAGAGGGAAGGATGGAGGAAGAGAGAGAGGATAGAGCAGGGAAGGTGAGATGGGAAAAAGAGAGAGGAGAAAAGAAATGGAGAGGAGACAGAGAGTTTGTCTGGGCGTATGTAGGGAGGGGGGGAGGGGGAGGAGAGAGACAGCCAGTGAGGAGGGGGGGAGGGAGGGAGGAGAGACAGTACAGTGTCTGGCCGCTAGGGGGCGCATGTCTGGGTAATCACACTAACGAGCGCCACCATTGGCAGCCCTGGCGGACAATTTATGAACCTCTCATGCAAAATGGCAACTGCCCCCTGAAAGGTCACGTGATCCATAAATGTGCTTACGTCAGCAGCTTTTTAGCTCATTGTTTCTGACAGTATTTGATTCCTGATGTTTACTACTTGCTCTTGATGTTATATTGGTATGTAAGATCAAAATAGAACCAGCTTGGTAAAACATCATACAATCTTAGATTACAATTTGTTGTTGAGCAATATAGGATTTAATATAGATAGTTAACTGATTTATTATTATATATTCATATGATAGGCGACACATGAGAACATTCGTCACATCCTGAATAAAATTATGTCAAACAAATATTATGCAAATTATGAAAAAGGAGCGTTTTGAAACATTTTGGGAACTGTCCCTACAAGTACTCCTGGAGCTAGTGCAGAACGGTGATTTAAACTTGTATTTAAATTGGCTGGTTCCATGGGATGTGCCTTGAATCAGGCTTACCCTGTTGTTAGTTTGCGTTCAATGGTGAATGGTGATGGTATAATGAACATGGTTGGTAGAAGGGAAGCAGAGATCCCAGCGGACAAATATAACAATATGGGATGAAGTGGTGGAGACATAAGCCTCTACCTCCAGTACGTAAGCTATAATCTAGTTACCCCTCCAGTCTCACCCCCCCCCTCCTCCCAGGAGCTCTCATACACGCTGTCTGTTTACTAGGACACAATTGATGCTGGGGTGTCCGTTTTTGAGGACACAATTTTTTAGATTGTGTTTTTTATTTGGTCAAAGTTTCACACAAGTGATACTTCTGATTTGCCAAATTGAAAAAAGTCTAAATTAAAAAGTATATATTGATGCCAGTGTCTGTTTACTAGGACACAATTGATGCCACAATGTCTGTTATTGAGGACACAATTGATGCCAGGGTGTCTGTTTACTAGGACACAATTGATGCCTTGGTCCTGGGTAAGACCATAAAGTGCCTTTCTGTCTCTTTGTCTCTGTCTCTCTCTCCCTTCTTCTTTATCTCTATTTCCTGGGTATGATCATAAACTGCCTTTCTGTCTCTTTCTCTGTCTCTCTCCCTTCCTCTCTATCTTTATTTCCTGGGTAAGACCATAAAGTGCCTTTCTGTCTCTTTTTCTCTTTCTCTCTCTACCTTCTTCTCTATCTCTATTTCCTGGGTAAGACCATAAAGTGCCTTTCTGTCTCTTTTCTCTGTCTCTCTCCCTTCTTCTCTATCTCTATTTCCTGGGTAAGACCATAAACTGCCTCCCTCACAGCTCTCCCACCCTTGATATAACACTTAAAATCTCACTCACTCACTCACTCACTCACAATTGATGCCAGGGTGTCTGTTTACTAGGACACACTTGACGAACAGCACCCTAGGAATAGCTCCGCTATGTTTCTCAAGTCACTAACCGGTGCCCAGACCGAAGGGAGAAAGACGCATATACCGACCTTGCTCTATATCGACCTGTTTTCATGCTTTTTTTTTGCTGGAACTTTCTAACCGATCCCAAAAGCTAGCTTGACTTGAGTGGGCAAGGTTCAAATAGAAAAATGTTTCATTTAATGAATAATTAAAAAGTTATCGCTAACCACATATTCGAAGCGAGGGCTGTTTAAAATGGCCGCCATAACAAAAAGTAGATGAGGAGCAACCAGAGAAGAGCCACTGCTGCTCTAAGCCAATCAGATCATGCGATGTGATCACATGACCATGGGCACAATGACGTCATATATAGCGGCAGGCCGGGGAAGCCCTCCGATCAGAAAAACAAAGCTCATAGGCTTTTTTGCAGGTAGAAAATCCGGGATTATCATTTATTCCATTAAAAAGGTAACAACATACAGAATCGAATCCTAAAATCTAAATATCTGCTGTCATCTTATGAGGAATCATAAGATGGACCGCAGATCTAGCCAGGCAAAATGCCTGACAACTCTTGGTCTGATTTTGAACGTTTAGTTTAGTAGCTGGGAAACTCCCGGCTGCGAAGGCCGTTTTTGTGATGATTCTTTAATTATTCAGCTAAATATAAAATATAAAAACAATAATAGGCGTACAGATCTTGAAAAATATAACCAAACTACTAAAATAATAATCACTTGTGCGGTATACTTTTCTGGATGCCAGGGTGTCTGTTTTAAGGGGTTTGATACCTTTATGGCATACTTTAAGCTGACACACTGTTGGAAAAGGGATGACAAATAGAACTTTCATTTGGTTTATCTGTCCTCCCTGCTGAAAATATCTTATACTTATTAATGTTATAAGCCCCCCCGCCCCCCCCCCCCCACACACACACACCTGCATACACACCCCAGATACACACATATATGTATTGCCATGATGAACACTAAACACTCTCCATATACTACTTGTACTGAAAGCTCTATACAACTACTCTATACAGCTACTGTTGAACACCAGGTGGACCTGTGTGCCATAACTGTGTATTTACTGTGTTTCCATGTTATACCATTACCAATGTCATCATGTACCAAGTTCAAACACCCTTATGTATGACACTGTAAATATACCAACATCTCGCCTTGTGCTTCATTAAAAACAGCTTAATAATAGAATGATGAGTTCTGTTGTTATTTCACCTCCCTAACGATATCAAGGGTCATTATATATATGGGTCAGATTTTCAGAAAATGTACAATTCAGCTTCGCCAATCTTCTCAAATATCCCAAATTTAAGAGGAAAACAAAGTTAAAAATACAGTTCAACCTAGCCAAACAGATTGCTAGAATCAATGCAATGCCGAATATACTCGAATTAACCTAATATTGGCCAAATTGCAGCTTAATTTAGCATAATTTACTAAATGTGTGCAGCTGCCAATTGTACATTTTCTGAAAATCTGACCCATATATGTAATGACCCTTGGTTTCGTTGGGGAGGAGAAATAACAACAGAACTCATCATTCTATTATTAAGCTGTTTTTAATATGATAATTTTAATGTGATGATGTTTTTAATGTGATAAAGCTGTTTTTAAATCTGACCCATATAACGCACCACCCCACACCTGCATACACCCCTCAGATACACACATATACCCACCCACCCCCACCCACCCATCCTCAGGCGCTAATCTACAGAAATCTCCAGATCTGCTTCTCTATATTGACTACAGACAGACGACCAGGACGCCACCTGGTGGCACAAGACTCAAGTTCCCCCTAGCGCTCATGATACGCATTTCTTCCCTCCCGTTACTTCACAATACGGCCACCAGGAACGCATCAAGCGTCTCCAAACTTCACTCAAGTATTTCTCCCCCTTTATCGCCCATGCAAAGGCGAGTTTATAGACGTTGTCATGACAACGATAATGATTTCACAAACAAAATCGATAATTGTCCACTTTTCTTTAATTACGAGAGTAAATGGAAAGGAAGCGGGAGAGAAGAGGCGGACGGGGATTGGCGTATTGGCCGTGAAGCCATTTAGACCATATTATCGCCCACCAGCCTGATTGTGGTCGATGTCTGAATTTCAATTTAAGTTTAGACATGCGCAGTCCGTGTTGAGTAGGCGATAAAACAGGAGTTGAGAGGAGTAAGAGATGAAACACTAGAGGGCGCACTGATGAGAAGGCAATATGGTGGATTGGACCGGAAGCTTTCATTCAGGAGGCACTACACTGAAACAATAATAATCATTAAATCGAAGGATGGCTACAGACTTTTGAAGAAGTTGGATTTTAGTTTGGGAGAATTTATCAATGGATTGCATGGAAATATGGTAAAAGAGTGAGCGTGGATGCGTGGAGAAGGAGTTTAAGATATTGACTTATTGGCGCTGAGGAGGATTCATAATACACTCTAGGTCCAAACCCTCAGATAAGAATGGTATGGCAGCCTACATTGCTAATCGGTTTCCTGGCCTAGGACTAGGCGTTCTATTAAGGGGAATATAATGACATTTTGCAGCTTTAATGGAATTATAATAGCACTTTGCGGTTTGAGGCGAGAGGCTTTCCCTTCGTTTGAAGGGACTCTATCAACTTTGGGCCTAGACTGTGGAGGCGGTGGATGTGTGTGTTGTGTACAACTGATTTAGTACATATGTGACTTTAACAATGTGGTTTAGTATATATGTAGTGAGCTATGAAAAACTGTCTTCCTCAACCGGGAATCAAACCATGGATCTCCTGTATTGTATGCAGGCGTGCTAACCGTTACACCAACAAGGTTGACTGTAACCAGATTCCACACTCTAGGCTACTGCACATATGTGACTTTAACAATCTATTGAGGAAATCATTAAAGCCATGTTGTGGACTTTCCCCAAAAGTGTATCCACTGGTTCAGGTGGTTGTGTATACCATTAGTGGTGTATGCATTAGAGCAATGGTCAGCCATTCAAATTGAGGTAAATCAAATTAGGAAATATATGAGTGAGAGAGAGAGAGTGACTCCCTACTACAGATAGTATAGTATAGTGGTGCCGTATGGCACCCAGCTGGATGAGGCAATGAGAAGAGTCGCGGTGACTGAGTATAGTATGGTCAGATTTTCAGAAAATGCACAATCTACAGCTCTACACACCTCTCAAATTCTGCAAAATTGGAGTGAAAATTGATAAATACTAAGTATATCTGAGTGTATTCCGTATTGTATTCATTCAATAAATCTGTCTGGTTATGTTGAACTGTATTTTGACCCTGATTTTCGTCTTAAATTTGGGTTATTTAAGAGGATTGGTGAAGGTGAATTGTACATTTTCTGTAAATCTGACCCATTATAGCCTGTATTGTATTATGCTGTCATACACTGTAAAACAACTCATAAATCTACCATGGCTCCAGCCCCACACTGCTAAGGTGGAGTGACAAGTCTCTAATAACTAGGGTCAGGGGTGGGGCGGGGTGGGGGGCAGTGGTGGGACAGTGGTCAGGAGGGGTCATGGCACTGTGTGGGTGGCAGAAATAGCATAAGTATTCATCAGAATATGACTCAATATTTCTCTAAATAGTATCACATAGTGTCAATTGTTCCCTTTATTTTTTAAAATTCTGACAAATTGACCTGCCCCATAATGAATGTTGCAACTAAATGAAAGGTTTTTCTGACTTTCTGTGACAGTGAACATTAAATGATTTATGACATTTTTTACTTTCATATTTCATTGATTTCATTATTTCTTTGAGTTACTTGTAATTTGGACAAATATTAGTACAAGTGCTTTCAACTGAAAAAAGACACGGTCAAAGTTGTAGAAATAATGAAACACATTGACCAAACAACCCTACCCAGTTTAATCCAGAGAGCTGGCCTAGACTGGTGCCGCGACCCAGGATCAGTTTTGAAAAACAGCTTTTTTTTTGCCCTCCTTCGCCTCGCCCCGCTCTTTTTTTCTACCTCATATCATGTTGAAATACAGGTCAATACTCATCTCATCCTCTTGCCTCCCTCCTGCCCCCCTCCCCCCCCCCCCCCCCGCCCCCCCTCTGCACCCACCCCCCTCCCCGCCCCTGCACGCCACCCCCTCTAGTGGCAAATATTGGACTCAGCCTGGATTACACTGTAATGTGGTGCCCTCTAGTGGCAGCCACGTGACCTATCCCATAATACCCTGCGTGGCGGTCACATGATTACAGAGGTGATGCTTTTTTAAGGGGGACTAAGGCTTTCTAAGGCTTTTTAAGGCTGTTTTTGCTGATAGAGCGGGTGTTGGTGGGGAGATGGGGCGGGGAGGGGGAGATGGAGCAAGCAGGGCGAGTGAAGAGGAAAAAGTGAGAGATGGGATAATATAGAGAGAGAGGGGAGAGGAGAGTGAGGAGTGGGAGAAGAGATGGGGAGATAGAGGCAGAAAGAACAGAGAGAGCAGAGAGAGAGAGGGAGAGAGATGGGAGAGAGAGGGATAGAGAGAGAGAGATGTGAGAGAGAGGGAGAGAGAGAGAGATGGAAGAGAGGGAGAGAGAGAGATGGGAGAGAGATGGGAGAGAGAGGGAGAGAGATGTGAGAGGTAGGGAGAGATAGAGGGAGAGAGAGATGGGAGAGAGAGGGAGAGAGAGAGGGAGAGAGAGATGGGAGAGGTAGGGAGAGAGGTAGGGAGAGAGAGATGGGAGAGGTAGGGAGAGAGAGAGGGAGAGAGAGATGGGAGAGGTAGGGAGAGATAGAGGGAGAGAGAGATGGGAGAGGTAGGGAGAGATAGAGGGAGAGAGAGATGGGAGAGGTAGGGAGAGATAGAGGGAGAGAGAGATGGGAGAGAGGGAGCACAGAGAGGTGAAAGAGAGAGAGAGACCAGAGAGGAGAGACAGAGAGGGAGAGGAAGAGGAGAGGGGGAGAGGAGAGAGAAATAGGACAGAGAGGGAAAGAGGAGAGAGGGAGTGAGAGAGGGAGAGAGGCGAGAGAGGAAAGAAAAGGAGTGACAGGAGGTAGGTGGAGAGAGGGAGAGAGGAAGGGACTGAGAGGAAAGCAATTCAGCCTGATAGAGAGAGGTGTTCGGGTACTAATATCTACTTGCTTAGTCCGCTTGTCCTATTGAGATGAATCCAGAGGAGATTGTGCCAATATAAAGGTTTAATTGAGAGCGATCTGACATTTCTGAATGCGCCCACTTCCTCCTCCTCCCCCGCCTGATCCTGGATGTTTTGTCCGCGTGTAATCTAGAGGGAATGATGGGATGGTATCACTACTCTCCACTCTCTCTCTCTCTCTCTCTCTCTCTCTACTCTCTCTCTCTCACTCTCCACTCTCTCTCTCCTTCACCGCCTGTACGCCACATCCATAGACTGGGTTATAGTTGACTCATCCACGCTATGCCACACTAACTTCGAAATGCTCCCTTTTACTTTTACTTTCGCTCTGTCCGATCCTCTCTCTCCTCTCTCTCTCCCCTCTCCCTTTCTCCCTCCCCTCTCTCTCCTCTCTCTTCTCTCCCTTTCTCTCTCTCTCCTCTCCCTCTCTCTCCTCTCTCCTCCCTCGTCTTTCCTCTCCCTCTCTCGTCTTTCCTCTCTCTCTTCTCTCCCTCTTCTTTCCTCTCTCTCTCTCTCCTCTCTCCCCTCTCTTCTCTCCCTCTCCCTCTCCCTCTCTCTCTCTTGTAACTGATGTAAGTTGTATGGCGGGAGGAGTGATTTCCAGGGCCGCTAGACATATTTTTCCTCTTTGAATTATGAAATTCTCAGCGGGAATTCTACAACTCCAATCTGGTAAATGTAAAATACAGTAGAATATTCTTTAATTCATAATGTTGGGCTACTGGTGAAAATATGGTAATTACCAAATGATGCATCTGAGATCTAATTTAATGCAAACGTTTTCCAATCAATTCCGAAAACAATTTTTCATCAAGACTGAGAATATTACTGTTTTAAAATGTCTGAATAAAAACTGGTATCAGCAAAAACAATTTGAACAAGAAGGAATGATTTCATTTGTTTACTACCTTTCATTTGCCTACATAAATCAGAATAATTAGACTTAAAATCAACTGTAAATAAATCATCATTTATTTTTTATAACCAATTATATTCGGGACATTTCTTCACTAACTTCCCCTATAGATTCCCTTATTGCCAATTCCAATCTGACTCACAGACAAATGATGAAATTAAAATTCCCGCTCCCGCATTTTTCCCGCCATTTTTCTACCCAGACAGCAGCGCCCTCTTTTAATGTGATTTTATCCTGTTTACGAACACAGCCACAGGGTCAAAGGTCACCAATTCCACCCCAGAGACTCCGCCATTAAATTACTACCCGCTGAATAGAAAGCAGAGGTTTTAGAAAACGCAGCGCGTGCTTTCTTTTGTTTCCCGAGAGCAGACGACAAAAAGCATTTAATCGGGCATGATTGTTGACAGCCCGATTTTGATTAGATTTATTGCCTGGCTGTTGCCTTGGCAATTGTCTACTCTTTGATAGCTTGCTGTCAGGCGACTTTCTTTTCTTTTCATTCTCTCTCCAGCAGATTGTGCTTTTGAGGGTTTTTTGTTAAGTTTTGTTTTGTTTTTGTGGGTAACATGAGAGGTATGGGTTACATCACGGCACATGCTTAAAGCCGCGTTCTCAGCTGTTACGACAATGGTTTCCTTAGCTGGATTAAGTCTTATTATGACTTATAGGACTGAAATCAAGAGTATATTTATGTTACTGTTTATAATAACTCATATACAATAAATTAAAGTCAGATCCGTCGGTAGAAAACGGCCACCAGTGAGCGATAATAAGTGAAGCAAGTGAAAGTATTTTGGTATGAAAAATATATAATATTATATATTCATATAAATGTAAACTTATATAAATACATTTATATAAATGTGAACTTTTATTAAGCCCTGTAGCAAAAACAAGTAGACAAAATCCATCCAAAATGTTAGATGTGCTGGAAAGGAATGAAACAAAAAGTAGAAAATCTTTAGTTTTTGACCAACTATAACTGAGAGTGTAGCTTTAAGGCACCCTACATGAGAGGGTTTCACCCACGCACAGACGCTTGTTAAATTGAGTTGTCTGTCTCCCAATTCAAAACAAGATTAATTGCCTGGCTAAAATTTCGATTTCGATTTGAAAACGGAGCAAGCAAAGAAGATATTCATCATCATCTGTCGTGTAATCTGTGAGGTCGTACAAGGGCACGGGAGAACCGACCACAATCTGCCTCCATCTGTCTCAGTCCCTCGTGCAGGTTTGAGAGACTAAATTCCTGGCATTTCTTTGATGATATCTTCACATATTTTCTCTTCCTTTGACTGCTAACTGGGCCATACAAGATAGTCCATGGGAATGTGACATACAATTTGAGTTTTGACCTCTGTCACTGCAACCCATGGTCACTCACAGGCTGCCACTACTACTGTATATATCAGCAGAAACGCCATATAGAGAAGAGAGAAATAAGATGAAGAAGGAATTGTTTCTGGGAACCAACACTTAGTTCCTCCTACATCACAGTGCGGCTAAAGCAGTTGTGACATGTTTATATGGACTGCTGCTGTCTGTGGGACAGACCCAGGCCGGGCCACAGGCAGGTCCACATATAGGATCTGGCACACAACAATTAGGTCGACAAATTGTATTTTTTTATTTTTTCCCACTTTTCTACTTACAACTGAGGTTCAAAGACACATAATTTCAGCGCTTTAAGATTGCCGAAATGGATTTTAAGATCTCACTACAATTCCTGATAGCACATATTTTGTCCAATCCCATGCCTTGGCTATAGCTGTGTCTAGAGGTTCTGGGCTCTGAAGTACTGCTATTGTATGCAGCGCTATGTACTAATGGTTTGATTAAAGATGTATTCTCAGCCTTTATGGTAAAGATAATCTCACCAAATGTGCTCATATTACGACTTATAGGACTGGATTCATCAATATTATGCAACTGTTATAATTATGATCACATAAGATTTTGAAGTCAAATCAGTAAAGCAAAAACAGCCACCAGTGAGCGATAATAAGTGAAGTTTTGACAGGAAGTGATTTGGGCGGATCCTCCAAATACAAATAAGGACGCTTTTGAAGTCCTACAGCAAATACAATCAGACAGAATCGTCCAAAATGTCAGCCAAATGAATTTTAGATGTTATGGAAAAGAAAGGAGGAAAATGTAGAAAATATTTTGTTTTTTTACATTAACTGAGAGTGCAATCTATATCGAGCCTTCCCCCCCTCCCTCTCCTACCCCCTCTCCCGGGTACACTACACACTACCAGCAGGCAATATAGTACATATTGCGCCCACCAGATGTAGTAGCAACCCACTTTACTACCCTATCCCATAATGCAGCTGACCCGCCATTTGCAAGTTCTATTTTCTTTCAATTGTTTCCCAGTCGCTAGGTGGCATAATTCAATTCCCTTTCTCTTCCATCATCCGGGAACTGCATATAACGCCCCCCTACACTCTCGCTGCTGAACTAAAGTAACCGCGCCACCTACAGGGACGCCGTGACAATAATGGAGCCTCGCGCTGGTGCGTGACGTCACAAGAGAGAGGTTAGTGCTCCCTGCAGACGTCGTGACGTCACAGACGTTAGACGTTAGGAGAGGAAGCGTATTGTAGGCATTGGGGCTGGTTTATGGGGAGAGTGGTATGATACTGGGGGCTGAGTGTGGGGGGGGGGGGGAGAGAGGTATGATACTGGGGGCGGGGGGGGGGGGGCTGAGGTCGGGGGGATGGGCCTGAGAGAGGAAGCAAGCAAGGAGAGGGGAAGTAAAGAGGGGAGAGAGAGGAGAGGGCAGAGGAAAGGGAGACGAGAGAGGGTCAGATATAGAAAGGAGAGGGGAGATAGAAAGGAAAGGGGGGCGAAGAGGAAGGGGGAGAGGGAAGAGAGGGAAGAGAGGTAGAGGAGAAGAGGAAGAGAGAAAGGAGAGAGAGAGGAAGGAGAGGGAGGGGAGAAGGCAGGAGAGAGTAGAGAGATAAAGGAATGAAGAGAGGAGAGAAGAGAATAGAGGACAGAAGAGAATAGAGAAGACAGCAACATAATTCTGTACTTCAGCAATGGAACACAACATGCACCACCAAGCTTACATACAGATATACGTAGCCTTATTTACTGCCTATCTATACCCTCTCTGTCCTGCTCTCTCTCTATATATATATATATATATATATTATATATATATATTATATATAGTAAATATATGAATGTATAATTTATGGCCGCACTGTATACTCTAGGCACCGACCCGCCACCTGGTGGCCACTGATAGCAGAGAATAAATATGGCGGCGTGTAGTGTGGCTGACACTCGTGGGAGGGCGCTGGGGAGGGATAGTAGTGTAGGGGCAGCCCGGTAGAGGGGGTTGTAGGGCGGAGTGGTATTAATCCTCACCATACAATTAGCTGAAGTACTTCCTCTACCTCTAAAAAATCTTTTCATATTGTACAGCTAGCCTTTAATTGAATTGAATGATATTTTATTTTGCCGAAGTTTTACATATATGTAGGGGGTGGGAAAGACCAGTAACATGACCTAAACCTAAACACTTGGGATCACAACTTAATAGATGGTAGTATACTACCCCAGGAGCAGCTAATGGAAGACCAGCTATAGGAGCTGAACTAAAACATCGTACAACAATAGATGGTAGTATACTACCCCAGTAGTTAGTGGAAGACCAGCTATAGGAGCTGTACTAAAACATAGTGCAACAATAGAGGGTAGTATACTACCCCATTCACCACCATATAGGGAGCTGATCACTACCGCCTCCAACTCAATCTTCTCCAGTTCCTTGCACTACAACCTTTCTGACCTTGAGAGGTGACCTTTACTGGAGGTCACGTGATATGAAGGCATGAGGATCAGAGCTCAGATGTCGCCATGGAGATGGTTACAGTTGATGGAGGAGGGGCTGGGGGGAGGGGGAGGGGCTGGGGGAAGGGGCTGGGGGAGGAGCTTACATGACCAGCCTATGGGAGGGAGCAGGTTGAAACACTGAGCTCCATAAAGTATATTTGCTCTATTCTAAGACTGGGCAGGTCTCAGCGGTGGAGGGGGTTAATGGAGCTGAAAGGATTGTCGCGGTTTAGGGGGTGAAAGGGGTGTGGGGGAGGTTAAGGGGGGCTAAAAGGGGTGTGGGGATTAAAGGGAGCTTGAAGGGGTGTGGGGGAGGTTAAAGGGAGCTGGAAGGGGTGTGGGGGTTAAAGGGAGCTTGAAGGGGTGTGGGGGTAATACCTTACATTTGTTTTATCCCTTAAGACCTGCATTTTATCCAATTCCTAGAAGAATTTAATGTAAAATCAACTCGTGTTCAAAATTAAATGCTCTGTACTGAGCTATGGTTGCGGCTGCGAGACCTGGATCTAATCTGTCCACCTGTTTTATCTTTTTTGTCTGTTTTATTCGCATTGTCTGTTTCATACTCATTAGACTCATGTCTCCGCTATTATTTAGTGATCTATGGCTGGAATCAACAATGAAATATGCTATAATTACTTATTGATATTAGATTTCTCTAAGATAGAATGCCTCTTATGTTCAAGGCACTCCATATTCCAATTATCTGTACTATGCTATATCCTCATATCTCCATTATTATTTCCTAACCTATGGTTGAAGTTACAATGTAAATTGCTATATCTACTATATCTAATGCTACATCTCTTTGAGAAAGAATGCCTCTTATGTCTTAGGCACATCACATTTCAATTATTTGCACTCTACCATGTATAACCACATCTCATCTCATTTCATTAATCTGGTCGCTGTTAACTAAATTTAATCTCATCATGTTTGTTCTTATTGTTGACACAAAGTTATCGAGTCAAGTATAGGCATTCTCTGGAAGACCTGGCTAATTAAGGAATATAATTTTTGTATTAACCAGACAAGGAACTCCTTTGTGCAGCAAGATCAGCATAATAAAGAATACTTGAATTGAATTGAATTGAATATAGTGTACATTGTGAGTTTGATAAATAAAGTAGTATTTTATCTTATCTTATCTTATATTTAATCAAACCCTAATTTGTACCCAGCGCAAGAACGAGGTGAAAAGCAGGCAAGTTATGTCTGAACCTTGCATTTGTATATTCCTGATTGAATATTATGATTTATAGGAAAGTTATAGGCATCAACAACACAGTAAGTCAGAGTGTGTAATGTGAGATGTTTGCCCCCATTTACTGCATGCACCTATAGACCGCAGAGGCTTTCTCACTAATGCATTATGGGTAGACCCTAATGCATCATGGGTAATTGTTCAATGGTTTGACGGATTTCCGGCCAGTGACCTAGTTAATTAGAGCGCGCCATCTAGGTGAGTCGGTGGGAGTGAGTAGGACCCTAGTGTATACTACCATAGTATATATAGTCCTCTAAAGTCCCTCGCTCTCCTCTGTCTCTCTCTCTCCTCGCTCTCTCCCATCTCTCCTCGCTCTCTCTCCTCTCTCTCCCCTCTCTCTCCCTCTCTTATCCTCTCTTCTCGCTCTCCTCTCTCTCTCTCTCCTCCCTCTACCACAGCCCATAGGGCCCCCCCCTCTCTCTCTCTCTTCTCTCCCTCTCTCTCCGTCATCGCTTCATCCGTCATCTATCTCCTTCTGTTTCTCCAGCTCCTAAACCCCAGCTGCAGTAAGTAGGCTGCAGGAAGTGGGTTGAAGTATGTGCGATGTTCCAAATGGAATAGCATTGAATAGCTTCAAATCACTTCCTTGAAAGAAATATTTTTGGGGAAATCAGTACCCAGGTAACATCACTTGAGATTCTATGCAAGCCATCTTGAAAGTCAGAACTCTGAACATGCAGCCAGTAAAAAGCATTTTGCAGAGCCTTCAATGTCATGAATCTACAATTAATATAGTGTGGATGACAATAGCTATGAACCACATAATTATTCGCCACAATAAGGCAGGAACCTCGTACTGCACTTGTACCAATGTTACAAGTTGTGCAATGCGACTAACACAACACATATTAGGCTGAGGCTGAGGCGGGAGAGAAATGTAGCCAGAGCACATAAAGTCTTACACGCTTACATGCCTACATGTGTGTATGTGTGTATATAATGATGGTTATTCCCCGTTAAGCAGACATCAAAACACATTAAGAGGAACAGGTTCTGTCAACTCAAGGTTGCAAGGCAGGAGTCTGTATATATATATAAGGACATGTGTGTATACATCTCTCTCTATAGCTGTAGTTAGGCCTACAGGCTGTAGAAGTATTCCCAGACATGGCCCAGACAGAGAGTCCTATTTACTTCACTAGACCTTGTGTAAAAAAATATAGGAATAACGTTTCAATACACATATATGTGCTCCTCCTCTTACTCCACCTTCTA
>OW804096.1:146863093-146939988 GCA_942159475.1 Sthenelais limicola
CAGGAGAGGTGAGACAGGAGAGGTGAGACAGGATAGATGAGACAGGAGAGGTGAGACAGGAGAGGACAGAGAGAAGAGACTAAGGACAGAATGGGACAGAGTGAATCTATATCACGTGACCTTTTATACACAGCATACGCTAAGGCTGCAGGAACTCTTCATCTTGGAGATCAGAAACAACCGCCTAGTTCTCATTAAAATGACAATATTGCTTGTATCAGCCAAGGTTTATGTAAGGGGCTTACATCAGCAACTGTGTATGTCTGAAGTGAAGGATTATGTGATACACAATAGGGGGACTTGTATCAACCTCGGTTTATGTCTGAAATGAAGGATTATGTGATACACAATAGGGGACTTGTATCAGCAACTGTGTATGTCTGAAATGAAGGATTATGTGATACACAATAGGGGACTTGTATCAGTCATTGTGTATGTCTGAAGTGAAGGATTATGTGATACACAATAGGGGACTTGTATCAGCTACTGCGTATGTCTAAAGTGAAGGACTGTGGGATACACAATAGGGGAGTTGTATCAACCTCGGTTTATGTCTGAAATGAAGGATTATGTGATACACAATAGGGGACTTGTATCAGTCATTGTGTATGTCTGAAGTGAAGGATTATGTGATACACAATAGGGGACTTGTATCAGTCATTGTGTATGTCTGAAGTGAAGGATTATGTGATACACAATAGGGGACTTGTATCAGCCACTGGTATGTCTAAAGTGAAGGACTGTGGGATACACAATAGGGGACTTGTATCAACCACCGTTTTACGTCTGAACTGGTGGATTGGGGAAGCTGTTCTGTATTGACCTGAAATGAAGAACATTGTACACGTTAGAGGGTTTGCTTCTGCCATTTAAAGTTGCACTCTCAGTTAACGTCAGTCCAAAAACTAAACATTTATGTTTTGTTCTTTTCACCTCATCTAAAAGCCATTTGACAATGAGACTTGTATAAACATTTAACAGCAGTAGAATATTGATAACTTCAGTCCTTTACTTAGATTTCGCATGACGTCACATGCCTGGCTGGGGAATCTCAGTGGCCGCCATTATCGGAGTCAGTGGCCGCCATGACCGGGGTCAGCGCTGCCCTTGCATGAATAGCATGCTTATAAAAACAAAGCTGAAAAACGCCACAATGTTGGATACTTTAGTAATAATTAATAATTAACTAAAGAAAGATTACCTATAATATTAACAAGGGTTATCATGGGTTCATTAAAACTGGTCATGTTTAAACCGGCCGGAAAACAGCACGTTTACACAGGGTAGCCCCCTAAAATGGCGACGCTCTCCTCGGCCTGTGACGCCAGTGAAATCTATGTATAAGTTAGTCATAATAGCTGAGAGTGCAGCTTAATAATATGCCTGGCTGACCAAAAAAAATAAATAAAAATAATATGCCTGGCTCTTTAATAATACGCCAAACTCTTTTTTCACACACTTTACATCTTCTGTGAAATAAAATACATCATAAAACCCTGGGGAATCTTGATAAAAGCATGTAGTTGATGTAGTTGAATGATTTATCAACCTACAATATCATCTTTCAAAGGCAGGACAAGAAAAGTTGTTCAATTATCTGCAGTGCATTGTTGCTGGCGTATCTTGCTGAAAAAGCAATGTCTTTCCCATCTGTAGAGACTTTGTTTCTGTCTTGAAAAGTAAGATAATGATAAGATTACATAATTAGCTGCTGGAGATGTAATGCTGGAACTGTAATGACTGCAGAAGCCTTCAGTGTAATCTGACACATCAGAGGGAGGACAGGGGAGGGGGAGGGGAGGAGGGGAAGGGGAGGAGGGGGGAGATATAGAGAGGCAGGGGGAGGAGGGGGGAGATATAGAGAGGCAGGGGAGCGAGGGGGGGGAGATATAGAGAGGCAGGGGAGGAGGGGGGAGATATAGAGAGGCAGGGGAGGGAGGGGAGATATACAGAGGCAGGGGAGGAGGGGGGAGATATAGAGAGGCAGGGGAGGAGGGGGGGAGATATAGAGAGGCAGGGGAGGAGGGGGGGAGATAGAGAGGCAGGGGAGGAGGGGGGAGATATAGAGAGGCAGGGGAGGAGGGGGGGAGATATAGAGAAGCAGGGGAGGAGGGGGGAAGATAGAGAGGCAGGGGAGGAGGGGGGAGATATAGAGAGGCAGGGGAGGAGGGGGGGAGATATAGAGAGGCAGGGGAGGAGGGGGGAGATATAGAGAGGCAGGGGAGGAGGGGGGGAGATATAGAGAGGCAGGGGAGGAGGGGGGGAGATATAGAGAGGCAGGGGAGGAGGGGGGGAGATATAGAGAGGCAGGGGAGGAGGGGGGGAGATATAGAGAGGCAGGGGAGGAGGGGGGAGATATAGAGAGGCAGGGGAGGAGGGGGGGAGATATAGAGAGGCAGGGGGGAGGAGGGGGGAGATATAGAGAGGCAGGGGAGGAGGGGGGGAGATATAGAGAGGCAGGGGAGGAGGGGGAGATATAGAGAGGCAGGGGAGGAGGGGGGGAGATATAGAGAGGCAGGGGAGGAGGGGAGATATAGAGAGGCAGGGGAGGAGGGGGGGAGATATAGAGAGGCAGGGGAGGAGGGGAGATATAGAGAGGCAGGGGAGGAGGGGGGGAGATATAGAGAGGCAGGGGAGGAGGGGGGGAGATATAGAGAGGCAGGGGAGGAGGGGGGGAGATATAGAGAGGGAGGGGGGGAGATATAGAGAGGCAGGGGAGGAGGGGAAGAGGAGATATAGAGAGGCAGGGGAGGAGGGGGGGAGATATAGAGAGGCAGGGGAGGAGGGGGGGAGATATAGAGAGGCAGGGGAGGAGGGGAAGAGGAGATATAGAGAGGCAGGGGAGGAGGGGGGAGATATAGAGAGGCAGGGGAGGAGGGGAAGAGGAGATATAGAGAGGCAGGGGAGGAGGGGGGGAGATATAGAGAGGCAGGGGAGGAGGGGGGGAGATATAGAGAGGCAGGGGAGGAGGGGGGAGATATGGAGAGGATAGACTGAGAGAGGAGTGAGTGAGACAGGGGGGAGGGAGATATAGGGAGGAGAGGGGGGAGATATAGAGAGGAGAGACTGAGAAAGGAGAATGAGGGAGGGGAGGAGGGGGAGGGGAGAGATAGAGAGGAGAGTGAGAGGGGGGAGATATAGAGAGGAGAGTTGGAGCGGGCGAGAAGAGGGAAAGATAAGAAGAGAGAGAAGTTGAGGGAAGAGGAGGGAGAGATGGAGGAGAGGGGGAGAGAGAGTTGAGAGGAGAGAGAGGGGAGGGAGAGACAGAAGAGAGCACAGAGAGAGAGGAGAGAGGGCCACAAAGAGGGGAGAGAGAAGGGGAGAGAGAGATATACTGGATAGAGAGGAGATCAGAGGAAAAGAAAGTGAGGAAGATAGAGAGGGAGGAGGAGAGAGAGCAGAGTGAGTGAGAGCAGATGCAGGGAGAGAGGGATAGGGAGAGATGAAGGGGAGGGCGAGGGGAAACGAGAGAGAGAGAGAGGGAGAAGAGGAGAGAGGGAGAAGGAGAGATCAGAAAGATAGGAAGGGAGAAGAGGAGAGAGAAAGGAGGGGAGAGAGGGTGGTGGAGGAGCAAGGAGACCAATAAAGCAACAAGCGATAAGGAAAAGTCCTCAGTGGCTACAACTAATCACCAACTGATACCATCTGATAACATCGTGCAGTATTTAGGTGTAACAAGACAAGTGTAGAGGACGGCATCACCACCGCTCACGGTTCAGACAGCCTCCTCACTCTCTCTGTGCATAAAACCAAAAGCTAGAAAACCTTCTCTAAGAGCTTCACAACTCTATGATACAATCCAGCGCCTTTTTCCTTTTCACTCGGTGGGAATTTATTCTTCTGTTTCTTATCTCTTGTCTTATATTGAGTCTTCTCCCTCTCCCTCTACCCCCACCTTCTCTCGCCCCAGCAGCCACTCGTGAGGCTGTTGATCGTTTTTATTATTCATTCAATAGTTTCTTCTCATTATACCTATCTGTATTTAGGTATAGAGTTTTTAGGATCACATTCACACTATGGCTTATCTCACTTCAGCCATTGGTTTAGGTGCATTCGGTCTCTACTCTGAACTATTCTTGAACAGGTCAGGGGCTATAAGAACCTAGAGACTAAAAGCATTAATAACCTCCATTTCAAGCCTGCTGGTGCAGTATAATCCCTTGGCTTAGCCACAGGGTTATACACCAAACAGTGCACCAGCAGCCCCTGAATGTCAGTCATTAATCCCTTAATACTAGCAGAACTAGATCTTATACTAACTGAGTTTTTTAGTACTGTTATCTTCTAAAGATAAATTCTCCTTATCCTTGATAGCGCGAAAATAAGCTATCCGACCATCACGCCATCTGGAGGCGGAGATAAAGCTAAGGCGGGAGCTGCCGGCTATGGCACCCGCAACCTTAGAAACAGAGTAGGCCTAAACATGATTATACCCATACAGTCATTGCTCGGCCTCTACTCTTTCAAATAGGTAAAATTATATACCTACGGATAGCTGAGAATATACTCTTTTCATATTTTTTAATCCTGTGACCATCTTCACATTTTTTGCTGGTGTTATCGCCGTTTTCGCAGGTGGCGGCCGGCGCAAACACCTTAAGGCGGAAGATTCCGTCTCAGCCTACTGGGAGATATTGCAGCCTACAGCGCCACTGGTGTTAAATTCGCACGCTATCTGGCTATCTGGGTTCAGCAGAATTGTGTCCATTTACATACATTTTTCAACTATAAATCCCAGAAAAAGAGAATTATTTCCCATTATTATATTTTGTATTTAAAATGTTATTCACGAGGAGGGGATATAATGGAAGAGCTTCATCAGTAGGCAGCGCCCCCTACAGCATATCTCTGTAACCAGCATATGTTGGCCGCCATGTTGATGTCATTATCTGCCACCAGGGGGCGTTTGATTGTTAGCCGCAGCGCAGGCCCTAAGCTGATTTCCCCAAGGTCAGAAGGTCATTTCTATCCTTCCTGCAGGCAGACAGGAAGTGATGTCATTGTTAACCAGCGCAGGAAGTGATATACACCGGAAGTGATGTGTGATAAGCAATTTCTGGTGATGTCATTGTTTCTGGGGTAGTGAGCTGTGGATGCTTGGGCTCACGTTTAATGAGTTTAGACAATATCTCAGCTCATGGTGCTTGCTATCAAATATTGAGTGTTTCATTAGGGGAGGGTTTTAGTGTTGCAAAAATAACCGAAACAGGTACTAATAGTATGATTAAGCCATTCAAGTATGGTTTTGTGTCGGTGCAAAAAGTGTGTGTGTTTGTAGTGGGTGGGTTGGGGGAATAGGTTTCTACCCTAGCACAGGGTGTGGTTTAGAACCCAGTACCAGCAGCTGTCTACCCTAGCACAGGTGTGGGTCAGAACCCAGTACCTGCAGCTTTCTACCCTAGCACAGGTGTTGGTTAGAACCCAGTACCTGCAGCTTTCTACCCTTGCACAGGTGTGGGTTAGAACCCAGTACCTGCAGCCTTCTACCCTAGCACAGGTGTGGATTAGAACCCAGTACCTGCAGTTTTCTACCCTAGCACAGGTGTAGAACCCAGTACCTGCAGCCTTCTACCCTAGCACAGGTGTGGGTTAGAACCCAGTACCTGCAGTTTTCTACCCTAGCACAGGTGTGGATTAGAACCCAGTACCTGCAGTTTTCTACCCTAGCACAGGTGTAGAACCCAGTACCTGCAGCTTTCTACCCTAGCACAGGTGTGGATTAGAACCCAGTACCTGCAGTTTTCTACCCTAGCACAGGTGTAGAACCCAGTACCTGCAGCTTTCTACCCTAGCACAGGTGTGGGTTAGAACCCAGTACCTGCAGCTTTCTATCCTAGCACAGGTGTGGGTTAGAACCCAGTACCTGCAGCTCTCTACCCTAGCACAGGTGTGGGTTAGAACCCTGCACCTGCAGCTCTCTACCCTAGCACCGGTGTGGGTTAGAACCCTGTACCTGCAGCTTTCTATCCTAGCACAAGTGTGGGTTAGAACCCAGTACCTGCAGCTTTCTACCCTAGCATAGGTGTGGGTTAGAACCCTGTACCTGCAGCTGTCTACCCTAGCACAGGTGTGGGTTAGAACCCTGTACCTGCAGCTTTCTACCCTAGCACAGGTGTGGGTTAGAACCCAGTACCTGCAGCTTTCTACCCTAGCATAGGTGTGGGTTAGAACCCTGTACCTGCAGCTTTCTACCCTAGCACAGGTGTGGGTTAGAACCCAGTACCTGCAGCTTTCTACCCTAGCATAGGTGTGGGTTAGAACCCTGTACCTGCAGCTGTCTACCCTAGCACAGGTGTGGGTTAGAACCCTGTACCTGCAGCTTTCTACCCTAGCACAGGTGTGGGTTAGAACCCAGTACCTGCAGCTTTCTACCCTAGCATAGGTGTGGGTTAGAACCCTGTACCTGCAGCTGTCTACCCTAGCACAGGTGTGGGTTAGAACCCTGTACCTGCAGCTTTCTACCCTAGAACAGGTGTGAGTTAGAACCCAGTACCTGCAGCTTTCTACCCTAGCACAGGTGTTGGTTAGAACCCAGTACCTGCAGCTTTCTACCCTAGAACAGGTGTGGATTAGAATCCAGTACCTGCAGCTTTCTACCCTAGCACAGGTGTGGGTTAGAACCCAGTACCTGCAGCCTTCTACCCTAGAACAGGTGTGGGTTAGAACCCAGTACCTGCAGCCTTCTACCCTTGTACATGTGTGGGTTAGAACCATTTAATTTTGGCATTTCAATTTTATTTCAATTTCAATTGTTGATTGTTTATGACTTTATGTCTTTTTTCGACTGAACTCCCCCACTTCTTGGGAGAAGCAACAGGGAGGAAGACGGAATACTTGGCTTTTCTTATTTACTCCCTCCCGCCTCACCCCCTATCACATTCACACTGCTTCTAGACACCTCCCTCCCTCCCTCCCTCCCTCCATACCTACCACTACTAGTGTCTTGTCACCTGACCCCCATGTGACACCCCACGTGACCCCCATGTGACACCCCACGTGACGTACCACGTGATGGAGGAGTGAAATGAAGCCGTCAGAGTTTGATGTACATTTTGTGTTGTAGAAAACACAACTAATGGAAACGTACTTGTCGTGTCTGCTCATGCCTAGGCCCGTCCTTACTGGTCCAACCATCACCTGATGCCTTAATGGAATCAGATTTTAGAACAGAATAAAGAAGTTTCTGATGAAACAATGTAAGAAATATAATTTTAATTCCTTAACCCCTCCTTTGACCTGGATGAGAGCTAGTGCATTATGTGTTAGTCTGTGGCTCATAGTTAGGGAACAACAATCTTTTTGTAAGAATGTAATGTAAGAAATATACTTGCTGTTTCAGGGAGGTTTTGTCAATCATAACAAACCTCCCTGAAACATGACACATGTTGCTGAGATGTTGGACAGCTTGATAAACACTTCACAACCCCAACCTCCTGTCATGTTTTTTTATCAAACCTTCCATCTAAGCTATTTGATGAATGTCTATCTTAAAGAAATATTGCGATTTATCACTTATATTTAACACATGACATATATAAGTGCCTAGACGAATCGTGGCCTGTGCGAAAACCATTTTCGCCGAAAATAAACACAAGCTTATGACCGCCACCCATGCCTCTATAACAGAGAGCCTATGTATCGCCAAACCTTATCCAACAGACTTTTCTCCCTTAATTCGATCTTAGACTCTCTAATTCTTTCACCAATCGAAAGGGAATTGCATCAATAACTACATGTGTGAGTTTAAAAGAAATCCTAGTCCCAGAGGTGAAGATATTAGTGAAATTAAAAAATGGTAATTAAGTAATGACTCGAAAATGAGACATGTAAAATGGCTGGCTGCTCTGGGACTCGACCTCACAATGTCCTGTTTGGAAGTCTGACAGCCTAACCAATTGACCATTGAGACTGGCTATAGAGTACATGCATATAAACACTAGCCATACCCATTGATTCATTGCATATAAGGTGCACTTTCATCCCCCATTCTCCTCATGTTTATTGAGGAGAATGGGGAAAATAAATAATCAGTGAAGTTTCCTGTGTTAACCGCAGGTGATTTAATGATTCAAATTATCATAAAATTTGATATTGCATCTGCAATCTATTTCTATAGTTTGCAGGACTGTCTAGGTTTGCACGCTTCTCTGGACAAGCTCCAGCTAAGAGTAAGCTCAATTAGAAATAGAGAAATTTCAGGTTATGGAAGGAATACCGGGTTTACCCGAACCATTTAAAAAACTTTGGCAACTGCCGTTTATCTCCCTGAATAAAGATTTGTACAAAAAAAAAGAAAAAAAGCTGCATCATGTACAAGGCTGCCTATTATGACTAATAGGGGATTTGCATAGCCGCCATTTTGAATCTTGATTCACATAGAATTAAGGGACTAATGTTACTCTATGAAACCTATAGTAAACATGCTATGTTCTGCATGTAATATTTATCAATGCTCTAATATCAATATCCATGTGTTATACATGCTTCCATAGCACAAGCCTCCATCTTTCCCATCATGCAATTGGTTTTCATAGATCATTTATAAAAGCTATGATAATGATATCGATGAAAACATTCTTGCAATTTTCCATAAAATTGTTGCTTTATATTTGTATGTCAGATTTGAACTGAATCTATCCCAGCATGCACTGCCATAGACATGCGCAGTGAGACATGCAATTACCCTATTACATAAAACGCAAATTTAATTTATATAAAACTGATTAATTCTTTCTTCCAAACCAATAACCAAATCCAATATATGAGAAGATTTTCCTCATTTTCCTGGAAATTGTAAAACATATCTGCACAATGTTTTACATAATTATGATTTCCAGGAAAATTAAAAGTAATTATTTCTTATTTTAGGAAACAATCTCTTCGGATGTGATTTCATGAAGAAATCTTGTGGCATATTATTACAGAGTTTATTTGAAAATGTAATCGATAGTTATATTACTTCATCTTTTGATTTGGTTTGTTTTTGACTCACAAACTATCTCATGTTTCCAGCTTTTGCAATTTGAAAACCATTTATGGTACTTTTCAATTCCTCAAAAGGCCTAATGCCTAATACACCAGACTGATTTTTATTTCACTTACTATTCGAGGAACCTATAACATATAAAAGATTTGTTCAAAAACAGCAGATGTACGATAGATTGGAGAAATAACAACCAAAATCAAAGAGAAATTTATAAGAACCCAGGAGAAATATTTTAGAAACTGTTTTATTAACAGGGAATCCTAGAAGACTGGTGGACTGGTGTCTTATCACAGATGGATTAAACGTGTATAAATGGCGAAAATGAAACTATTACACATATATGGTTCGAATTTTCTGAAAATATACAATTGGCCTTCGCCAATCCCCTCAAATAAACCAAATTTAAGATTGAAATTAGGTTCAAAATACAGTTCAACATAACTAGACAGATTTATTGAATGAATACAATACAGAATATACTCAGATATACTCAGTATTTATCAATTTTCACTCTAATTTAGCAGAAAATGAGAGATGTGAAGAACTGTAGATTGTGCATTTTCTGGAAATTTGACCCATATTTGTTTTCATTTGTCAATTATTAATATATTATTCCTGTTTACTAATGTCTTCTCTCTTGTCTCTGCAGGTGAGTGTTGCCTTATGCTCTATACACCCGCTAGGTGGCCTCATGCAGGGACTGGTAACACATTAGTTTGTTAATATTAATAGTTATTATCTTTAAACTTTGTTTTTAATTGAAAAGGTTTCATTTAAATTGGGTTTACATGGTTGAGGTTGCCACTAGATTTACCAAACTTATAATTTCTAAATTTATTTCATTTAATTTTATTTCTGATCTTGACCTTTGGTCTTACTTTGGACTTTGTTCAATAGAGTTAGGTCTAGATAGACACAGCGGTGGTTATTCTGTATTGGATTATCATCTGTGAGCCCATATCTCAATGTTAATGTCCTTAATTGATTATTAGAACTTCATTGTACAATGTACTTGTTTGTTGATAACTCATCTGTCGTTATTACAGAAGATGTGCTGTATAAAATACTAAATACTAATAAAAAAAGGTGGTTTCCTTAAAAGTTAAAACAAAGTTACCCCCCCCCCCCCAAACACATAGCTATCAACTACTATACACCGGAAACAACTATTGTATTGGCATACAGTATATCCATTGTAGAGAAATGGTGGTGTAGACGAACCATACGTGGCTCAGGGTTCTGGGTTGTGTTATACACCCTACCACCTAGGGGTGAAGTGTTGAGTTATACTGTCCTCCAGTACTTAGCAACGGTTTAGGGTTGCTAAGGGTTGCTAAGCACTGTTTACACGTGATACCCTCAATAAGGGGAGGGGCCTAAGGTGATGAGTGATGAGGGGTTGAAGGGTTGGGGCTCACCAACACCATGGTTACAGATAATTTGTATTTTAAGTTTGATATTTTCATTTTTGAGTAAAGTAACAAAAATAAGCTAACTAACTAAATATACTCCATATAGAGACCTTCAAAACGCAGGGATATCTTTAATACAATGTCCCGAAATTTGTTACATGGATTCATATGACTATAGATAAGCGCTACACCCTCTAAAAATCAAAACGTTTCAATGAAGTGATCTTGTGAAAAAAAAAACACTTTGAAAAATATCAATTTTGCGACTTGTGACTCATTTTCCTGAAACACATCACAAATGTAGTTAGTCATCTAAAAGAATAGAGCTATACATACAGCTGGGTTTCCACCAACCATAGACATACTCTTGTCGTTTGTATCAAGTTATTTATGAAGTGGGATTGGGTTGTATTAGGGTTTAGTGTTGCTGTGGTAACATAGGGGGCGTTACAGTAGCCAGTGTTGACATCTCGCACCAAGCAGTGGGTTGCATCATGATAAGCGACACTTATTTTTAGTTTCACTGGAAATTCTTCAAAATCTCAGCAGAAATATGTGAAACATGGTAGTCAATATGGGATTTGCATGTTCCACTGCGCATGTAAGTTACTTACAGTGCATGTTGGGATAGGTTCAGGTTTGACATACAAACATTTGGCAATCATTTTTTAACCTCTCTAACTAGTATAGTACAACCCATTTTTACCGGGGGCTCGAATGAAAGCTAAGGAACGCCATATGGATTGCCGCTGAAGCTGATAGAAGCTGATATTATGTATGGTTATGGCTCACCGCCTCTCTGTCTTGGGATGTTGTTGGGGGAAAGGGTAAATGATGAAAAAGGGTCCACCTGTTGTTTTAATCAGGAGGTGTCAGATTAATCGGGAGTGATGTCATTCCTTCTTCCACACATCCCCATCAAAGGCATATTCGCCGCGACGTCATTAGTGGCTATAGTATAAATGGTGTGTATAGGGGATTTGCATGTCCGCCGTCTTGATCATTGATTCACATGGAAGTATTGGAGTTGTATATCAGTGTAAAGCCTATATAAAATATGCTATGTTCAGCATGGAATATTTAACAATGATCTAATGTCAATATCCATACATGACTCCATGGACTAAGCCTCCTTATTACCCATCATGTATTTGGTTATTATAAATTATTTACACAAGCTGTGATATTGGTGAAAAGACCCTTGTATTTTTCGATAAAGATGTCGTTAAATATTTCTATGTCAGATTTGAACTGAATCCATCCCAGCATGCACTGAAATAGACATGCGCAGTGGCACATGCAAATCCCCTATTGACTACAGTGCCCAATTATCGCCCAAATCATGCCAAAGACGGACTAGTCCTCCATAGTATCCAATGTACAAATTACTTGGCAGATATTTCACTTCTAGTTACTCAGATTATGAACAGTTTTAATTTCCTTCGAGCCCATATTCTTCAGAAAACATTCCTAGAATTATTCAGCTTCAAGAGAATAAGCCCGCGAGTGGAACAGGAAATAATATTCTCAGTTATTGTACTGAGAAATCTGCTAAATAGTGGCCGCCATCTTGCCGCATGCAACCTTCCAGAGCCTTTCTAGAATCATTTTCCACTATTCTTGTCCTGAACAAATAGCAGTGTAAGAGTGCTACATTGGGGTGTAGAATACACATATTGGCTGGTGCAGGAGGCGTGAATCATTTCCCTCTGTTTAATAAGTTGTGATTCACACCGGAAGTACGTTCCCCAGTCGACTCTAGCGCCCCCTAGTGTCAGATTCTCCATTATCGCCCACATGTACTTGCAGGATCTGGTTACTTATGAAAGTCAGCGGCAAAATGAAATAAAACTCTTGAGCCACCATAGATGTGATGAGAATTGCAGAATAACTCTTACGAGCCACCGTAGGGAGGCTAAGGTTTAACAGCCCATGATTGGAATTCATATTTATATCTGGTTTTTTATTCTGTATATGTGATGTGTTCCAGTAAAATGAGTCACAAGTCGCAGAATTGATATTTTTCAAAGTGTTTTTTCACAAGATCTCTTTATTGGAATGTTCCGATTTTAAGGGGGTTTAGGCACTTATAGTCATTTGAATCCATGTAGCAAATTTCGGGACATTGTATTAAAAAGGACCAAATTCCTAAATCGGATCACATATATTGTGCTCTTAGAAATATTAGTAAACACGTTAAAGCTGTACTCCCAGCTAACATTGATCTAAAGATGCTCTACTTTTTTGTTCCATTATTTTCCTATCCTGCAATTCATCTAAAAGTCATAAATTGACCAGAAACACACGTTTGCTTTAAGATACATCATAATTATAATAAGACGTGTCATGGATTCTTGGATCAGTTCTTATATATTGTGCTTGATTGTTTAACTTCCATAACAACCAATATTATTTTTTGTTACTGAAAGAAAAGCTGTTGAAATAGATATATCTATATTAGTTCAGGAATTCAATAACGTGTTCTTAAATAACACTTTTATAAAGGATATCGTAAGTTATTTCTTGAGAACAGTCACAAGTTTAAGTTTTCTTATAAATGTTTAGGATATCTTAAACCAATATATGACACTCCCATGAGAGTAGGTCTAGAATGATTTTTATGAAACACGCCCCTGGTCATTTATATTTTCACTGCATCAAAGAAATCAAATCCTCTCTAAGAGGTGGAGGACAGTAAAAGTTCATTACTGGGAATCTGCGCCAAGTCGGATCATCACTAAAGCGGATTGTTGCCTGATGCAGGGGGACCTGGCTATAACTTGTAATTGAAAGGCTTCCTTAAGTCGGATTATGCCGTAGTCGCTAATTTTTTCGCCCTTTATAAATCTCGACTGATGACCTTGTATGATTTCACCTGGCGTGGAGCGGTGATACTCAGGGATCATTCTGTGCAGGAGTGTAGCTATGTGATATAGGGATCATTCTGTGCAGGAGTGTTGCTATGTGATATAGGGATCATTCTGTGCAGGAGTGTTGCTATGTGATATAGGGATCATTCTGTGCAGGAGTGTTGCTATGTGATATAGGGATCATTCTGTGCAGGAGTGTAGCTATGTGATATAGGGATCATTCTGTGCAGGAGTGTTGCTATGTGATATAGGGATCATTCTGTGCAGGAGTGTTGCTATGTGATATAGGGATCATTCTGTGCAGGAGTGTTGCTATGTGATATAGGGATCATTCTGTGCAGGTGTGTTGCTATGTGATATAGGGATCATTCTGTGCAGGAGTGTTGCTATGTGATATAGGGATCATTCTGTGCAGGAGTGTTGCTATGTGATATAGGGATCATTCTGTGCAGGAGTGTTGCTATGTGATATAGGGATCATTCTGTGCAGGAGTGTTGCTATGTGATATAGGGATCATTCTGTGCAGGAGTGTTGCTATGTGATATAGGGATCATTCTGTGCAGGAGTGTTGCTATGTGATATAGGGATCATTCTGTGCAGGAGTGTTGCTATGTGATATAGGGATCATTCTGTGCAGGAGTGTTGCTATGTGATATAGGGATCATTCTGTGCAGGAGTGTTGCTATGTGATATAGGGATCATTCTGTGCAGGAGTGTTGCTATGTGATATAGGGATCATTCTGTGCACGAGTGTTGCTATGTGATATAGCAGAGGGAGGAGTGTGTAAACCTGCACTCTCAGTTAACGTCGGTCGGTTCTACTTTTTGTTCTCCAAACCATCTAAAAGTCATTTGACCAAAATGACTTTTGGAGGACAGACCTGAATCCTTTCCTATGATGACTTCACTTATTATCGCTCACTGGCGGTTGTTTTTGCACAACTCATTCTACTTCAAATTGTTGTATGTATAAACATATATAACAGCATATAGACTAGTTCCTATCTAACTTGAAAACTGAGCTATAAAATGAATATAACTGTTTTAACTGAGAGTGCAGCCATAATAAGAAACTAAAAGATTTCCCTGCCTGCCTCTAGCCCCCCCCCCCCCCCACACACACACACGACCACTGAACTATATCTGGCACTATTCCCACATGTACTACTTTCATGTGTGGAGGCCCTATATTCCTGCCCTTCATCCCGCTCTTCCCTCTCCCTCCCTCCTCACCCCTATATTCATCCTACTCTTCCCTCTCCCTCCCTCCGCACTAAGAGCTTCCTCCCAGCAGGCCTTGCGCCAGTAAATAGCCCCATCTAGCGGCACAAAGCGCCACATCCGCCACCACTAGGTGGCGCCAGGGTCACTGCTTCTCACGACGCCATCTTTAAAAGGAAGTCATGTGATCTTGGGTGCAGGGTGGGAGGGGGGATGGCTGAAGGGGGGGGGGATGCTGGGAGAGGACTTGAAATTGTCACTCTTTTTTATATATAAATAACTTTTATCATTTCTATCATAAATTTCATAATATATTTAATATAGAAAATAATAACTTGGCATATATGATTACAGGTCCTATACAATGTTATATCAATACATGTTTTATTTAATCACAATATTCGCCAAAACTAGACATTTACCAATCTGGGTTTCTTAGGTTTCTGATGTTGTAGCTAGGTGTCACTAATGTTCAGGGTTTCGTATGATAATTTGTCAAGAATTCTGAAATTTGTCAAGAAAATTGCCTTCATCAATCCCCTAAATAACAAATAAGAGAAGAAATCAGGTTTAAATTAAGATACAATCAAACATGGCTAAACAGATTTTATGAAGCAAGGCAATATTAGATCAGAAATACCTTGTAATGTATCATTTCAGCCCAATTTACAGGATTTAGTAAATGTGCAGAGTACTCAATTGTACAATTTCTGACGATCCACCCATAGGCTCAGTTATCTTCCCATCAGATGTCTTCATCAAAGGAAGGATCGACCCCCCCCCCCCCCCCCCAACCACTTTACGATTCTCTGCTGAGATGGGAATCTACTCCCTCCATACTACAAGCCTTACTGTAAGGCTTCCTTCCCATCAACCAATATGCCGGCCTGGAAACATGCCAAGTATTGGCCCAATTTGGGGACAGATATTCTGGTTAAATCATCTTCAGTCTTGTACAACTTTCCTTTAAAGGTAGGCATGTATATATATGGGTCAGATTTTCAGAAAATGCAGCAGTACACATTTAGTAAATTCTGCTAAATTAAGCTGTAATTTGGTCAATACTAGGTCAATTATAGTATATTCGGCACTGCATTGATTCTAGCAATCTGTTTGGTTAGGTTGAACTGTATTTTTAACTTTATTTTCGTCTGAAATGTGGGATATTTGTGAGGATTGGTGAAGGCCAATTGTACAATTTCTGAAAATCTGATCATATTTGTCATATGATAAACAGCCATTAAATGAGGCTTCAGTGGATTAAAAAATGATAATTAAAGCTGGATTCTCAGCTATTAAACAAAAATAGTTTTGGGAATGATGGGAAAACCCTTAAGTCTCTCATGCAATCATACAAACTGTGTAAGTATGTTTATAGACATCACTGCAACATTTTAGTGATATCTGTGAAAATATATGATTGACTGAGGGACTTAATGTCTCCCCCACAAACACACTAGTTGTGTTTATATCCCTGCAGTCAGATCAATGCTCTATTTTACCATCAACTCTCATCAAGGCCTCAACTGTCACATTTCTCTCATGTTGCTGTATCGCAATTTATTGGCTTAAATTCTGTATTTATGGGCTTAAATTCTGTATTTATGGGCTTAAATTCTGTATTTATTGGCTTAAGTTGAGTCAAATTGAGAGAGATATTGTACCGGCCCCAGTTCAAGGCCAGCAAGCAGTGAATAGTGTAGTGGGGGGTTGTGGAGCTGGGTGTATAAAGCTGACTTGTATAACTGCATGTTGGTCAGATTTTCAGAAGATGTACAATTCGCCTTCACCAATATTCTCAAATAACACACATTTATGACAAAAGTTAGCTTCAAAATGCAGTTTAACATAACAGAACTGATACCTTAAATCAATGTGGTCCAAAGTATACTCAGATATATCCGGTATTCATCATTTTTCAGCCTAATTTAGCAGAATTTCCTCAATTTGTAGAGCTGCCAATTGTACATTTTGTGAAAATCTGACCCATTATACGTGGATGGTGATTGCACACGTTCTAACAAATACTTGAGACGCTAATCAGACGCACAGCTATAGAGCATCTGTGTCTGTCTCTGGACTGATGCACCATGGGATTAAATTTAGCCATCAATTCTCATAATTCTTTAACTTTTGGGTCACATTTTGAAAATCCTGAATTTTCCCTCAAATTTGATAGGTGTTGAAATGATAGCAGTCAATCGGCCATATCAGTTCATTCAAGCTATAGGAGGTGGTTTGACGTATGGAAAAAAGAGAATAAATAGAATAGGGGCATATGCATAGCCGCCATTTTGAATCCTAATTCGCATTGAATTATCGGACTAATGGCACAGTCTAAAATGTATAGAAAATACGCCATGTTCAGTATGGAATATGTATCAATGCTCTAATGTCAATATCCATGTGTGATACATGCATCCATAACACCAAGTCCCGATCTTTCCCATCATGCATTTGGTTTTCATAACTCATTTATACACACTCTCATATTGGTGAAAACATTCTTGAATTTTCGATAAAATCGTGCAAAATATTTGTATGTCAGATTTCAATAGAATCCATCCCATGATGCACTGTAACAGACATGCCCATGAGACATACAATTCCCCTATTATCAGGGAAATATAGCTTATCTCAACCAGACCATTTTTCTAAACTACCTTCAAGTACCTTCAAGTATTTTGGATCATTTTGAACTCTCCCCTCAAATTGACAGACATTGAAATGATGGCTGCCCACTGGTCAGTTTATACACCATATAGAGACGCTGCCTCCAGTATGTCCAGCGTTGATGACGCGTCCCTCCTGGCGGTCATCCCCCTGACCTCTGGAGTCATCATCAAGTCCACTTTACCTCCAATTTAACCAATTATTTTTCAATAATTTGCCCCATGTCGATGTATGTGCTGATGCGGAATTCTCCCCATAATTGACACGTGGAGAAATGGTTTCAATCTTTCATTGTCAAATATTGTAAATTGCTCAACTGCAATTTGTGAAGTTCATGAAGATGACTTGTCATGTTCTGTGGATGTTTAAATGATGATTTATGTCTGAGGTGTGACATCTCACCTCTACCTCACCCTAACGCCACGTGGTCGGGGACAGTAAAAATACATTCATTTGATCCGAAGAAGAACTTTAAGAAGTTTGAAACATGTCAGAACGTGTTATGGGTCAGATTTTCAGAAAATGTACTACCTACAGTTCTGCTCATCTATCAAACTCTTCTAAATTAGAGTGAAAAATGATAAATACATCTGAGTATATTCTGTATTGTATTCATTCAATAAATATGTCTGGTTATGTTGAACTGTATTTTGAACCTCATTTTCGTCTTAAATGTGGGTTATTTGAGAGGAATGATGAACGCGAATTGTACATTTTCTGATGTGTGACATCTCACCTCCAACTCACCTAACGGCACGTGATTGGGGGGGGGGGGGGACGGTAACAAGACATTCATTTGATTCTACTGAGGCTTCAACAATTTTAAATCCGAAGAAGAGCTCTTTTAAAAAGGTTTTATTCAATCTAACCTGTCATCGGGGCTTATACAGTTCTAATCGAGAACGTTTGAAACATGATACTTCAACAATATTAAATCCGACGGAGAACTTCAAGAAGTTTGAAACATGTCAGAACGTGTTATAGTGAACTATTAAACATTGAACTGAGTGGTTGTACTTCTTCTTGAATTAAAATACAATAGAACGATTTGAAGTGTCTTTGTGGAGAACCTGGTAGTAATGTATATGGGTCAGATTTTCAGAAAATGTACAATTCACCTTCACCAATCCTCTCAAATAACCCAAATTTCAGACGAAAATAAAGTTCAAAATACAGTTCAACCTAACCAAACAGGTTGCTAGAATCAATGCAATGCCGAATATACTCAAATTTATCCAGTATTGGTCAAATTGCAGTCTAATTTAGCAGAATTGACTAAATGTGTACAGCTGCCAATTGTACATTTTCTGAAAATCTGACCCATATGTCTCGGGAGTGGTGCAGTGGTATAGTGGTATATACAACTATACTTTATTCACAGAAATATTGCAAACATAGACAGAAATCAAGCATAAAATATAGAAATATGTGTAAGATTTCCTAAATGTTAACATCGCTGGAATCCACCTAATTTCACCTTTTCAAACATGATGATATTATCCTATAATCAATTTCGTTTCGATTTATGACGTATTTTCCTTTAATAAATAATATTTTTTAATCTAATTGTTAAATTGTGCCTATTTATGGGGTGTATATCTATAGATGAAACAGATGCCGGATGCCACATTATGTTTCTGCTTAAAGCCGATAGACGGCGCTGATGAGCTTCCTAGACCGGAAGTGCTAACTTTCCTCTCTTTAGTTCCGGAGAGTTCCACCGGTGGCCTTTCTGGCTATCCCCAATGGAGGCATTCCGTTTCCAAGTTGTCCATTCCGTTTTTTCCCAAGGCATGTCTCAAATGCCAAGTATGTGGATATTGGGACGGACGCTGGTACGGACGCTAGGGGGACGCTGGGGGGAAAATCCAATTAAAGCAGCGTTTCTGGCTTATTTCTCACTTATTTCAGGCGAAAAATGGAATTTTATTTTGCCTTTCTGTTGTTAGGTAGAGGTAGAGTAGAGGGTGGTATGGGGCTGTACTGTATTATACTGTATAAGGGTGGTATGGGGCTGTACTGTATTCTGTGTACGCCTCACCTCTCTCTGCAGGGGCAATATAGGGTTTCGAGGGGGCAGGGGGGGGGGGCTGACTGGAGGCATACTTCAATTTGTTTTAATAATGTGTATTCAGGTTAACGCGCAGTTACATCAGTGTAAGGTAGTTATGAGTTAAATCATGGCTCCCCAATTCACCCTAAGGTGGTATACCACTGGGCCCTGAGCCGGAGAGTAAAAAGATAACTAGGATTTCTAAGTTATACATTATACAATTCAATTTTTTGTGTCCCTTAACTTGGACAAACGAAAGTGAAAAATTCCTCACATTATACATATACAAACAAACAAACAGACAATAGGGCCTACTACATGTAGTAGGCTAAATTTGATAGTTTTGTTTGAATTTAATTTGATTAAATAGAGGAGCTTCTGCGATGGCAGGCTTCAGGTTTTTCGCTAATTCTAAAATAGCTAGTTTTTAGTTTATTTAATCGAATTCAATTGCTATTTATTTCCATCTAATTTTCACTATTTTTTCACAATAAATACCAGAAAAAGTATAATAATTACAAAATCACCCTTGGCGATCTCCAACTTCCTGATCACACTTAGACGACTTATTAAATATTTTTGTTTTTCTTATACTCCAGTGAATGGATCTTCTATTCTGTATCATGACAGTAAAACATCTAATTTCAGAAAACTAAGTTTATGTTGATTAATTCAGCTTCAAACTCCAACCCCACATCCCAGAGCTTATAACTGCTAAAAGATTATTTGTCCAACATATTGGCAATAGTGATATTAGGGAGATTAGGGGGTGGTTGTCATGGTAATAAAACTTGAACCTGAACTATTTTGTGATGAAGGGCAGGAGGAGAAAAGGGGAAAGTAAAAATGTGTTTATTGGGGAGAGGAATGTTTATTGGCATAGTTGGCAAACTTGTCAATAAAAGTGAATAGAAAGAATAGTGCATCCCTCAGTGACATAGGAGTTATAAGGCTGGCTGTGGAATACATGATGATGATGATGATTTTATTATTTGAAATATGATGACAAAACTAAGAAAAACATACAACCTTTATATATATTGTACAGGTGCATAGAAATAAAGCATAAAGTATAGATAGTTCTGCAGTTTGCAGCTCTTCCTACTGAACCTCTCATTTTCAATGGTTATCCAAAACATCCAAACACATATCTGGGTCAGATTTTCAGAAAATGTACAATTGGCAGCTGTACACATTTAGTAAATTCTGCTAAATTAGGCTGTACTTCGGTCAATACTAGGTAAATCCGAGTATATTCGGCATTGCATTGATTCTAGCAATCTGTTTGGTTAGGTTGAACTGTATTTTGAACTTTATTTTCGTCTGAAATTTGGGTTATTTGAGGGGATTGGCGAAGGCGAATTGTACATTTTCTGAAAATCTGACCAACCTAATATCAGCAATTTACAGTATAATAAAGCAGCGGATAAATCTGTCTCTTCCCAGCCTCGTCCATACTAGCTGGGCAGTACTTAACACTGTGCAAGGTTGATGTGTAGGGTTATCAGAATTCTCCTGCCAAAAGGCGGTTTGGGCGGTCTGGAAGACCTCATGGTAGAGGATTATTAATGCCCAATTCCTGTTTTATTGTATTGAATATGTATGATGTGCAAAGTATTATATGTATGATCAAATAATTCGGAATAAAAATCTTTATATATATATATAAAAGTGTGTGCCAGTGGAAGTGTGTTCACAAATGACATTTATGACCCATTTTCCTTTAACACATCACATATTTGTTAATCTAATTGTTAAATTGTGCCTAATTATGCGGTGTATATCTATAGATGAAACAGATGCCGCAGTTCTTGTGCTGCAAGGATGTCTTTAAAAACTATATATATTTTATTGTTTTTAACAAAATTTTATTTCGTTGATATTTCACAATCTGTGATACGTTTCAAACATATGAACATACATTTTAGAAACATAGGCAATATTTGTAATTAGGACATTATTCATACATTGAATTTCATTGAGTTTATTTTAAAGATTTAGCAATTTCTTCTCAATTTACATAGTAAAATATGACATAATCAATGGACACGGTTAAGCATTAAGTCCTTCCATGTTCAACAGCACAAAAAGCCCGAGACGTTACAACAACCATTTTTTAGTACATTTTTTGGCCTCCTAAAAACATAATTATCACAGTTCGATAGGATAAGAACAGGGGGCTACGTTCCATAAGTATGGACCAAGATAGTCATCTGACTATAAATTTTTACATTTTATTCATAGAATTATGAGATGCAGCTTATATTGTTGCAGTGTCTGTAGCAAGTTGTGCCCCCAGCCACAATGACTGCCACCCGCACCACAATGGTGGAGTCCCGCATTAGCAACCTGTCCAGTTTCTGGGTCATTGTCTGTGATATAAACAAGTGGCAGTTGCTATGGTAACCGTTGTGTCACCCACAGACCACTCTACCCGTGTCCAACACATACTAATCAATACCTAGTCCTGCAGGCTGGACATTTATAGAGACAACTCTTACACCATTCATAATTTACCATTACTGGTGTAATGTATATATACATGAAAATATATATTTGCTAGTTATCCATTTATAAATATCAACATTTTAAGTCCATAATGTTAAAATGCTGTAGAATTTTTAGTTAAAAAATTAATTATTCTTGAAGCTTCAGTGGCGCACACATATATAAGCCCGGTATCTTATTGCAGAAAAAGTCATACTTTATACATTTATCCTGATTTCCTTTTTTTGTATGTTCTTTCATGATTTGGATACATTTACTCTTGACTCTTGAAGGCTGTAACACTGTACAGTACCAGCACCTTACACCATTTCTGATATATATAAATATCTGCTAGATATATTTAAAATATTGAACATTTTTGCTCCATAATATTAAAAAGTCATTTCTGGTGGCCGTGTCCAACTTCAGATAACACCATATCCAAAACATTAGACCATATTCTCCAGCTATGCCTAGTAGTTCCTTCAGGGTTTTCTTTTTCTTTTTTTTTGACAAGTTTTATTCATCATATCCTGCCTTCTTGGCGCATACAATGCTAAAACATGTTGTTAATTCAGTTAAGTTTTTTTTAGTTATTTTGGACTTTTTAATTTTCAACCAATTCAACTACACGCTTTTTCCTCAAAAGCAATTCCTTTTGGATTTTCTAATAATTATACATAATATAAACGCAAGGAGATATTTGATAAATACCAAAATAATATGTTACCCTGGAGGGTCTTCTATTGTCTCTGTAAAAATCGATAAAAACTTCTCCAGCCTTTAAAGGTTTACAAATTCAGCCATTATAATTAGATCCTATGCTCATGGCATTTAGCCTTCTTTCAAACTCTTTCAAATTCCTTCAGGTTTTTTTTTTCATGATTTTGTCACGTTTAGTACAGGTTTAGTTGTACTATAAGACAATATGACCAGCTGGATGACAGGGGGAGACTAACCATGTACCGGGTCCAGCATAGCTCCACATTACTCCATATTTATACTCCAGGGTCAGTGGTCACGGGGTTTATTGTGGTATCCATGCCACGGTTACCATGGAAACACAATGGTTTACTAGCGCCAGATATTACCCTGGTGGACTTATTGAAGCTGACTTATTGCCATGCTGATACGGGGTCCACAACTTGTATGCCAAGGGTTATCTTTGATCTGGACGCTACTAGTGCCCCCTGGTAGCTGGGGTTTGAGTTATCCGGTCCTTGATTGTCACAGGCTGTGTATATGTGGGTCAGATTTTCAGAAAATGTACAATTGGCAGCTGTACACATTTAATAATTTTTGCTAAATCAGGCTGCAATTTGGTCAATACTAGGTAAATTCTAGTATATTCGGCATGGCATTGATTCTAGCAATCTGTTTGGTTAGGTTAAACTGTATTTTGAACTTTATTTTCGTCTGAAATTTGGGTTATTTGAGAGGATTGGTGAAGTTAAATTGTACATTTTCTGAAAATCTGACCCATATACAATAAACTCTGACATGAGCTTTGATGTCTGATCGCTTCCTCTTAATTTTGTCGTGTTTTGGCTTGTTTTTCCATTACTTAATCAGCACCAATTACTGGGAATAATAACTGTAGAGTTTCAGTGCTTTGATCTTGGGTTAGTTTCTGTCTTAACTTTGTCTGACTTTTAGTTGTTTGTCATGATTATGTCTGTAGGTAATCTTTGGAATAATTATGTAAGAAGTTGGCTTTTGTCCTGAATTTGGTCTTAAACCGACCTTGTTTTGACCTTTATGATGTCTCTATCTAAATCTCTCGCTGCTTTGATGTTGCTTTTCTCTTTATGTGGTTCCCTGTTCATTACTGTGTCTGTAACACTTGCTTAAATGTGAACCACGGTACCCTACATTATTCAAATTGACAATAATCAATATATAGGTAAGATATTCCGAAAATGTACAATTGGCCTTCACCAATCCTCTCAAATAACCCCCATTTAAGACAGAAATGAGCTATAAAATGCAGTTCAACATAACAGAACTGACACTTTAAATCGATGTGATACCAAATATACTCAGATATGCCCGGTATTCATCATTCATCAGCCAAATTTAGCAGAATTTACTAAATGTGTAGAGCTGCCAATTGTATATTTTCTGAAAATCTGACCCATATATAATTATTATGATATATTACATGACAGATGAGGAGGGAGGAATCTATTTCACACAACAGCTGAGGGCTGGAAGGAGGGAGGGATCTAATTCATTTAGTAATAGCTAAATTCCCTGTCGTGGTTTTCTGGCTGTTGCTAAATGGCGTAAAACAACCATAAAAGCTCACAGTCTCAGACACTTTTACACTATAGCAGGTTTATATGTCACACAACCGCTGAGGGCTGTAAGGAAGGAGGAGGGATCTAATTCATTCAGTAATTGCCAAATTCCCTGTTGTGGTTTTCTGGTTGTTGCTAAATGGCGTAAATATATAGAACTGACCGCGGTGCTGTCTGTGTGATCTTTCTTCACCGCGTTGAAGGCGTGAGGAACCCCGAGGTGCGGAGCGTAGCGTAGCACCAAGGGGTTCCTCACGCCGGAAACAAGGTGAAGAAAGATCACACAGACAGGACCAAGGTTAGTTCGAGATTTATTTGACCTCTTTCAAACCATTTTAAACATATTAGATTGCTTTTAATTACAGTAATTTGCTGCGAGAGAAACACGGCAAGGGAGCGGCATCGTTCCACTTAGCGCTTGAGTTTATGACGGCCGTCGTTGACGCCGGGCGTGACGTTGACGACGCCATGACAACCCTGCCCTACTTTCAGAATAACCAATGAAAACGCAGATGGAGAAACTGGGTCATCTGTTTCGTCCCTAGGGACGAATGAAACATATTTCTTCCCGCTCACTTGCATATAGCGAGTCTATACAAAGTCTATGGACACTCCATTCCCGAGGTGAAATAAAACAACCGCACAACCACACAAACTCTCTGATGTACTTTTACAAGTCCTCTATAGCTTTATATTTGCCTGGAGAACTTTCCTAATCACTCACAACACACACATATATATGTAGATAGATAATGTTTGTGGAGGTTTCCACGTGATGAGAAGCTTGGTACATACATGTTGATGTTCCACTCACACCCACTCCACACTAAGTGATCCTGATCACTTACATCTCACTTCCTCCATCCTCCATCCTCCCTCCCTCCCTCCCTCCCCCCTCCCCCCCCCCTGCCCTTCCTCCCTCCTGTACATGAGTCATGGACACTACATTTGTACAATCTGCAAGAATTCTGCAATAATCTGAAGAAACTCATGAATAGTTCTAATAGGGGACTTGCATGTGCCACTGCGCATGTCTATGGCAGTGCATGCTGGGATAGATTCAGTTCCAATCTGATGTACAACTATTTAGCAACACTTTCATAAAAAATTGCAAGAATGTTTTCAACATGCTAAATGGCCTAAAACTACCACAAAACCACGAGAACGGTCTAATGTACTTTTACAAGTCCACTATAGCTTTATATTTGCCTGGAGAACTTTCTCAATCACTCACAACATATAGATAATGTAGATAATGTTTGGGGAGTTTTATATTTCACACAACAGCTGAGGGCTGGAAGGAGGGAGGGATCTAATTCATTCAGTAATAGCTAAATTCCCTGTCGTCGTTTTCTGGCTGTTGCTAAATGGCGTAAAACAACCATGAAAGCTCACCGTCCCTAACACTTTTACACTATAGCTTTATATTTGCCTGGAGAACTTTCCCAATCACTCACAACACACATATATATGTAGATAGATAATGTTTGTGGAGGTTTCCCTGTGATGAGAAGCTTGGTACATGCATGTTGATCTTCCACTCACACCCACTCCACACTAAGTGGTCCTGATCACTTACATCTCACTCCCTCTGTTGCACCACTTACCCAGGCCATTCCTCCATCCTCCCTCCCTCCCTCCCTCCCCCCTCCCCCCGCCCTTCCTTTCTCCTGTACATTTGTACAATCTGCAGGAATTCTGCAATAATCTGAAGTAACCATGGATAGTTTTAATAGGGGACTTGCCTGTCTCACTGCGCATGTCTATGGCAGTGCATGCTGGGATAGATTCAGTTCAAATCTGATATACAACTCTATTTAGCAACACTTTCATGAAAAATTGCAAGAATGTTCTCCACAATATCATAGCATGTGTAAATGATCTGTAGAAACCAAATGCATGATGTAAAGGATGAAGTTGTATGTTATAGAAACATCTAAAACACATGGATATTTTATTGGACCACTGATACATATTCCAAGCTAAATATAACATGTTTTCTATAGATTTTGTACCATTGCTCCCATAATTCCATGCGAATCAAGATTCAAAATGGCGGATATGCAACTCCCCTATTCAGTGACAGGATGATATGACGTCCCCCCCCCCCGCTCAGTGCGGCTGTTCCCTCCCCCCCCCCCCCACGCTCAGTGCGGCTGTTCCCTCCCCCTCCCCCCGCTCATTCAGGTGATCCAGTCTCTCTATCACGAGGTTCCACAAGTGGCCACAAGAGGCCCCTGTCTACCTAGTTTCGAGCACCACTTTTCTACGCATGCGCGCCGGAAGTCTCTAGGGTAGCGGTGTATCAGGCAGAATCTCCTTGAAGAAATTACAAGCGGTGTATCATGCGCTAGTCTCCCCCAGCAAGTTTCTGTATCAAGGCACTTGAGTACTTTACTCTCTCTCCCGTATACAACCCGCTCTCTAGCTGGGTCACACTTTCAGAAAATGTACAATTCAACTTCCCCAATCTTCTCAAATAACCTAAATTTTAGACGAAAATAAAGTTCAAAATACAGTTAAACCTAACCACACAGATTGCTAGAATCAATGCAATTCCGAATATACTCGAGTTTACCTAGTATTGACCAAATTGCAGCCTCATTTAGCAGAATTTACTAAATGTGTATAGCTGCCAATTGTACATTTTCTGAAAATCTGACCCAACTCCTTCTCTCTCTATCTCCCTCTCCACTTTCCGCTCTTTCATCTCTCCAGATAGGAGCGCGGAAGGAACGCTGTGTGTGTTCCTCCAGGGTTGGTATACAATCTCAGGGAACAAGTGGTACTGGATACACCGCCTGTGTCTTACATATATGTGATGTATTCCAGGAAAATGAGTCACAAGTCGCAAAATTGATATTTTTCACAAGATCACAGGATCGCTTTATTGAAATGTTCTGATATTTAGAGGGTTTAGCACTTATAGTCATATGAATCCATGTAACAAATTTCAGGACATTGTATTGAATATATCCTTGCGTTTTGAAGGCCTTCGTATGGAGCATATTTAGTTACATTACTGGTAATTACCCATCCAGAAACATTGCCAACTTATTTATTCAAAAAATAAAAATATCAAACATAAAATATAGAAATATTTCTTAGATGTCCTTCATGTTTACTTTCATTGGAATCAGCTTGGTCTCCTCTTTTCAAATATGGTGATATCTCAAAATCCATATTTTGCGACTTTTAACTCATTTTCCTAAAACGGATCACATTATTGGTGTATGAAGACAAGTGCTGTGAGTGAAGTGCTTTAAGGCGTATGAATACATACTCCACCCGCCCCCTGGTGGCCTGTATCAGAGCTAGTGAGTCTGTCACGAGCAGCTCAGCGGAAGTGAGGAGAAACAATCGTCCCTCACTCACTGGAGAGTTCTTATTCACTTAACTCCCCCCGCCCGCCCCAGCCTGTGACAGGCCATGCAGTATGTGTGTGTACATACATATCAAGGAATCATTCACTGAGCACTCTCACCGACTTTTCTTTTCTATCTCCTTTCCCTCTGATACAGGCCATCTCTATCCTGTCTCTCCTATTTCTCTCTGTCCTTCCTCTCTCTCTCCTGTTTCCTCTCTCTTTCTCTCTCCCCCCCCCCTCTGTTTCTCCTCTGTCTCTCCTCTCTCTCCTCTATCCTCTCTCCATATCCCCTCTCCCTTTCTCCTCTCTCTCTCTCCCCCTCTCTCTCCCTCTCTTTGTGCAGTATATGTATATATATATATATAGTCCAAAGTCCAGAAGCATAACCGCACCAGGTTCATGTGGGTGTGGGGAAGTCTTAGGCTATAAAGTTGTATAAATATGGATCCTTTTTCTCATTTTCAATGACACTCCCCTCGACCCGGCCGCCCCATTCTCCACCTCACCCTCAGCCCTGTTCAGCTGAGGCTGAACAGCGCTTCTAAAACATCTATAATATGCATTGGCATATGCGGTATTGGGAGACACCAGATTTCAGTGCTTTGTTTATATATTTTGTGGCAATGGCCGTCGATTTGAATCTTCACAGGATGATGTATCAAGCTATACCTGACCCTAGCATTGTTTATGTACAGTAATGACGTATCAATTCCAGCCAAAATTGCAAGGAAAACCTCTTAAGATTGTCATTATTGTCGGTAGAATACGTGGATGAGCATGATCTTGGGGCAAAGAGGGGGATAATTATCGTTTCTGTAGATCCTTTTACGTTGGACCATTATAACAGGTACAACAGTTCTGTGAGTTATTAATTTGCCGTAGGCGGCTTTTTTCAAAAGCGGTCACAAAGAGTCTAGGAATATCTCACCACCACTCTATCTGTTCGGCATATCGCCCTCAACAAAAACGCGTGTTATGTTAGAGTAGAGTCTGAGCGGTAACTATGTAATGTTTCTGGTTGCTACCACATGATCCGTGTATATTTCACATGTGGCGGGAATTTACATGTAATGCCTACAGGCTGGGTGGGGTGGGGTGTGGTGGGGTGTGGTGGGGTGGGGTGGGGTGGGGTGGGGTGAGGGGTACAGGCTGGGTGGGGAGGGGTGAGGTGGGGTACAGGCTGGGTGGTAGTGTGGTGGGGTGGGGTGAGGGGTGGGGGTTACATGATGGGTGGGGTGGGGTGGGGGGATCTCGAGGGGCTTTTGTATTTTGCTTTTTCTTTCAGCAGTCACTAACTCTCTCTCTCTCTATACTCATTCTCCTCTTCTGTGACACCCTTTTATTGTATTCCTCTCCCCTTCTTTCTCCCTCTCCACTTCTCTTTCTCCCGTCTCTTGTCCCTCTCTCGCCCTCTCCCCTCTGTCTTCTCTCTGCCTGTCCTCCCACTTCTCTCTCCTCCTCCCCCCTCTATTCTCTGTCCTCCCCCCGCTCTCCCGGTCCCTCCTCTTTGTCCTCTCCTCTCTGTCCCTCTCTCTCCTGCTCCTATCCCCCTCTTCTCTCTGTCCGCCCTGTCCCTCCTCTCTGTCCGCTTCTCTCCCCTCTGTACAACTCACCTGAGCAACCTGTAACCACGACCTATGATAACACAATGTATAACAACTGATTAATTGAACTGATTGAACTTTAAAATATGTTTATGTTTACTTCCAGGTGAGTGACTTTACCTTGCACTTCTGCCACTAGGGGCGTGGTGAGTAGATGGGGCGTGGTTATATTTACATAACCACACATTAGTGCAGACCTGTATTGAGCGCCAGAAATAGTGATCACTTTCATATACTTTCATCACAGTCAATATATGTGATGTGTAACAGGAAAATGAGTCATAAGTGGCAAAATGGATATTTTTCAAAGTGTTTTGTTCATAAGATCTCTTTATTGAAATATTCTGATTTTAGGGGGTTTAGAGTACTTATATTCATATAAACCCTAGTAACAAATTTCGGGACATTGTATAAAATATCTCCCTGCGTTTTGAAGACCTTTGTATGGACTATATTTAGTTACTGTACTAGTAATTACCCATCCAGAAACATTGCAAACCTTTTCTTCAAAAACAAATTAATATCAAACTTAAAATATTGAAAAAATATTGAAATACTTATTAGGTGTCCTAGTGTTTACTATCATTGGAATCACCTTGATCTCCTCTTTTCATATATGGTGATATCTCAAAGTCCATATTTTGCGACTTATGACGCATTTTCCTACAACGGATCACATATTTTTTTTATACAGTCAATATATCATTTTCCATTAATTTCCATACATCTCTTCCACCAACCCTTTCTATGATACTTCATTCACCCTATACCTACACTATTTGATATTCTTTTATGTTATTTTTTTAACATGGAACTATATATATTACAACTGTTCAGATTCCTGTCTAAATACTTGATAAAAGTTAAACATCAATAGTAACAAACGATGGAACACTGAGCGGGAATATGTTTGTAAACAAGTCATGATCAAACACCAAACATGTAAACATCTGCCTCAGGTTTATTCCCACATTCATACTCATATTACATAAAGATGAACTAATGAAACTAAATTTACCATTTCTAAAAAGAATAATATAAAAAACGAATTACTTGGGAAAACTATCTGAACTGCATCTGTACCCCTCCCCCTGCACCCCCTCACCCTCCACCCCGTCACCCTCCCTCTGATATAACACATCTGGTATGTACAGAAACTTCCATTTCTACAAAAACCCTCTCTAACCGAGAACGATTTTAAGAAGGAAGATATGATTCTCCACTTATAGCCTCTACTAGTATCTTTTTATAGGCTTTAGCAATATTAGACGTCAAACTGGGACCAGGAGGAAATGAGGTTTAGTTCTGGCCTCAGGTTCCTGGAAGCAGCTCACTCTTACACACTGTTAGACCAGGCGGGACCTGTTCACTCTTACACACTGTTAGACCAGGCGGGACCTGTTCACTCTTATACACTGTTAGACCAGGCGGGACCTGTTCACTCTTATACACTGTTAGACCAGGCGGGACCTGTTCACTCTTACACACTGTTAGACCAGGCGGGACCTGTTCACTCTTACACACTGTTAGACCAGGCGGGTCCTATTCACTCTTACACACTGTTAGAACAGGCGGGACCTGTTCACTCTTACACACTGTTAGACCAGGCGGGACCTGTTCACTCTTACACACTGTTAGACCAGGCGGGACCTGTTCACTCTTACACACTGTTAGACCAGGCGGGACCTGTTCACTCTTATACACTGTTAGACCAGGCGGGACCTGTTCACTCTTACACACTGTTAGACCAGGCGGGACCTATTCACTCTTACACACTGTTAGACCAGGCGGGTCCTATTCACTCTTACACACTGTTAGAACAGGCGGGACCTGTTCACTCTTACACACTGTTAGACCAGGCGGGACCTGCTCACTCTTACACACTGTTAGACCATGCGGGACCTGTTCACTCTTACACACTGTTAGAACAGGCGGGACCTGTTCACTCTTACACACTGTTAGACCAGGCGGGTCCTATTCACTCTTACACACTGTTAGACCACGCGGGTCCTATTGTTGTTTATCACTCTTACACACTGTTAGACCAGGTGGGACCTGTTCACTCTTACACACTGTTAGACCAGGTGGGACCTGTTTACTCTTACACACTGTTAGACCACGCGGGACCAGTTCACTCTTACACACTGTTAGACCATGCGGGTCCTGTTCACTCTTACACACTGTTAGACCAGGCGGGGCCTGTTCACTCTTACACACTGTTAGACCACGCGGGACCTGTTCACTCTTACACACTGTTAGACCAGGCGGGACCTGTTCACTCTTACACACTGTTAGACCAGGCGGGTCCTGTTCACTCTTACACACTGTTAGACCACGTGGGACCTGTTCACTCTTACACACTGTTAGAACATGCGGGACCTGTTGTTGTTTTATGGATTGTCAGGATTCATTGCTTCAGACAACAGTTCTGTGCGGGAAGGTTAATAACATAATGTACTTATCTGTGAATGGTTGGCAACTCATGAATTCACTCTTAGACTTGAGGGTTCTTCATTTCATTTCAGTGGAGTCACAACTCAAATACCGACAGTAAATTATGTAACTTAGAAGAGAGAAGAGAGAGGGGGAGAGAGAGGGGGGAGAGAGAGAAGAGAAAAGAGAGGGGGAGAAGAAAGAGGGAGAGAGAGAGTTGAGTGTGGGAGAAGAAAGAGAGAAGGAGAGAGAAGCGATGCAGAGGGGGAAGTGTAGGAGAGATAGAGAGTAAAAAGAAGGGAGAGAGAAGGAAGAGGAAAGAGGGTAGAAAGGAAAGACAGGAGAGAGCAAATACTATTTGGGGGCAACCCAATTATATTTCAATACTTTTTCTTTTAATTACAAATCAAGTTGAAGACATTCTGGCGACCTTGATCAGATGCAGGGTTCTCCCTACAGTAGGATGCATCCCCACCTCACCCATGTTATTGGCTTATTTGGGTCAGATTTTCAGAAAATGTACAATTCACCTTCACCAATCTCCTCAAATAACCCACATTTCTGACGAAAATAAAGTTCAAAATACAGTTCAACCTAACCAAACAGATTGCTAGAATCAATGCAGTGCCGAATATACTCAAATTTACCTAGTATTGGCCAAATTGCAGCCTAAATTAGCAGAATTTACTAAATGTGTACAGCTGCCAATTGTGCATTTTCTGAAAATCTGACCTATTTGTGTAGATTTGTTTTTCTAAGGTGCAGCTTGTTATTTTCATCCTTCCTTTAAAAGTCGCTGCTGAAGGTCAGAGCAGCCTGGCGGCAGTGATTGCAACTGACACGTCCCTGGGGGCACTTCCTGTTTGACCTTTTTTTAAATGGAAGAACTTTTTTGTAGGTTTTGATTGTTTTTTTACTTGGATTAAACAAAATAATTGCAAAACGATGTAAACATGTCAGCGTTGGGGTGGAATAAAACTTATAGACAATAAGAAATGTGGAATAACACATTCTTTTTCTAATTGTTAATGTTGAAATAGTTGTTACTATTAGAAATAATGAAATAATTAAGCCGCAGTGTGAGATGTATTGCTATAGGTATAGATGGTAACACCATAAAGTGTCATATCATTCTTATTATTACTTTACGTGGTACGTCACTTATAAGGTTAACTAAATACTAAGTTGATATTAGGGAGGTTCAGCAAGTCTAACCTATACTACACGTAAACGTATCCGTATCCGTATCTCTGATATACAAACATACGTTAAAAGGAAGAAAGAAGCTCAGCAAAACATGGCTGGAAAAACATAACATATCAAGCAAAATGTTTCATCTCACAATTTATTTTCTATACATAGAAATGCAACGCAATTCACAAAAAAGGATAAGGATACGGTTACGGCCTGCCGAACCTCCCTATTCTTCTGTTTAATACATTCCTGGTGCATGTTTCTACCATTATTGCAAGTAGTTATAAGAACGTCTATATTTGGGATGTCTCTCAGGAAGATGAGTTACAAGCCGCAAAATTAATATTTTTTTAAAGAGTTTCATTCGCAAGATATCTTTGTGAGAATTTTTTAATTGTGGGGTGTTTATTGCTGTCTGTGGCACAAACACATTTACCAAATTTCAAGACAGTGAATCAAATATATCCATGCATTTCTAAGGTCATCTTATAAAGTATATTTAGCTACTTTACTAGAAAGTGTCTACCCAGAGGTATTGCAAACTTTTTTTTCAAAACTAAAAATATCAAACTGAAAATATAGAAATAGTTTACTAGAAATAGTTTACTATCCTTGCAATCGCCTTGATCCCATCTGTTCAAATATGATGATATCTCAAACACCATTTCGTGCGAGTTGTGACTCATTTCCCTGTAACACATCACATATTAGAATAAATGTAAATACAGTGATATAATAGACTATGGAGAGCTATAGGGAGTGACGGGATGGAAGTGGAGCGTGGATAGCGTTACGTGTACACGTGTACGCGCTACGTGAGACGTAACAATTAGGGAGTTTCAGCAGCAAGGTGCGGACCATATGTCTGCCTCTGTACGCACTCTATGGAAACTTGTGTGGGGCTGTTAGCTGTGGGTTGTTGTGATGGTCGTAGCAGTTAGTAGCTATTATTGTATGGTATGGAGGGATACGTGGGAGAGAAAGAGGGTAGGGGGCAGAGGAGAGAGAAGGGAAGGGAACAAGGGAAGAAGAGAGGGGGAGAGAGAAAGGTGAGGAGAGGAGAAATGAATGAGGGAGACAGGAGAGGTGAATGAGGGAGACAGGAGAGTTGAATGAGGGAGAGAGGAGAGGTGAATGTGGGAGAGAGGAGAGGTGAATGAGGGAGAGAGGAGAGGTGAATGAGGGAGAGAGGAGAGTTGAATGAGGGAGAGAGGAGAGGTGAATGTGGGGAGGAGAAATGAAGGAAAGAGGGATTGATGTAGATATTGATTGAAGAGGAGAGAGAGAGAAGGCTTTCCCTCCGTTTGAAGGGACTCTCTCAGCTCTGAGCCCAGACTGTATACCAGTTCTGAAACATTCCCCCAAGCGCCATATCTATGCTCCTCAATATCTATAATCCATTTATAGACATTACGTCATACCCCATTACCAGCTCCCCATGCGGATTCTATTGGCACTACACCAGTAGGGAACCATGCAATACTATATATAATGACTTCAAGATTCCATTTTTATTTTATTTTTTTAGAAAAGATCAAAATCTAACATATGATATATATCTAGGTATCTGAGAAAAAACACATCAGAAAGGCCACAAACACAAAATGGCATGCTTTTATATCTTTTGATATTTTTTAAATACTTGTACATGTTTTTATGATGAAACACATGTTACCAAGGTTACCATGTTTACATGAGGAGCAGGAAGGAAGTTGCTGACTCATCAAGTTTCATGTTGCCTCCCAGGGGGCGCGTCTATATCACACCTGATCCTGCACTAATGCCTTTTTACCTTTTTATTATTTTTATCAAATATTTTTTTTAAGGGAAAATGGTATAATGATGAAAGGTGTTGCTGACTTTCTGTCAGGCTGATCTTACTGCGTGGCTAGAACTCACTCCTATACTTTATATTATAGATGGATGCAATGAAGGAGGTCCATTTTGTGACAAAAGTAAGAATCGGGTTGCGGAATTATCAGTTCAAATATACATTGAAGTATGTTCAACATTTGGGAGATAGAGAATAGAGAAAGAAGAGAGAGTGAGGGGGAGAGAAAAAGAGGAGAGAGTGACGGGGAGAGAGGAGAGAGGAGAGAGTGACGGGGAGAGGGGGAGAAAAAAAGAGGAGAGAGTGAGGGGGAGAGAGGAGAGAGGAGAGAGTGACGGGGAGAGGGGGAGAAAACAAGTACTAAGTTAAGAAATTATCAAGTTAAATTTGGTTTATCTAATTAATATTACAATTAGTGTCAACTTAATTTATATACCTGGCGTTTCCAATGGAAACGATTTCTCAGCCTCAATTACTTATGTCCGATGTCAGGCAGAAGACCTACCCTAGACACCTGTCTATTTAGAATGCTGGACCACCTCATTGCAATAAAGACATCTATTGCAATAAAGAATTCTTGAATTGAATTGAATTGAATTTATGACCAGTCACTGAGGACCATTGAAATCATGAACTCTGAAACATGTAGAGAAAGGGAGAAAAATGATAAACTTAGGGAAATACCTACATAGAAATAAGATCCACTAGTCCTCCTGAGTTTCCACTAGTCCTCACAGACCAGAAGGTAAAATCTAATATGGCACAAAAGACATACAAATGTCAACTAGACTAGGGTTTATATACACTTGACTTTTATTTCCACTTCAGTAACTGTTACCAATAATGAATAACTCTGCAATAGCCAGGGCTGTAAAAAAGAGTTGGTTGAAAAAAAATTATCGTTGAAAAATAGTTGGTCGGAAAAGAATTGTCGTTAAAAAAAAGTTGGTCGTTGAAAAAAAATTGGTGTTAAAAAAAAGTTGGTTGTAAAAAAAGTTGGTCGCAAAAAATTGGTCGAAAAAAAATTGTCGTTAAAAAATAGTTGGTCGTAAAACAATTGTCATTAAAAAAAGTTGGTAAAAAAAGTGTCGTAAAAAGTTGGTCGAAAAAAAATTGTCGTTAAAAAATAGTTAGTCGGAAAAAATTGTCGTTAAAAAAAGTTAGTTGGAAAAAAAAGTTGGTCGGAAAAAGTTGGTTGGAAAAAAATTGGTGAAAAAAAATTGTCATTAAAAAATAGTTGGTCGTAAAAAAATTGTCGTAAAAAAAGTTGGTAAAAAAAAGTTTGTCGTAAAAAAAAAGTTGTCGTAAAAAGTTTGTCGAAAAAAATTGTCGTTAAAAAAAAGTTGGTCGTAAAAAAAGTTAGTTGGAAAAAAAAATGGTCGTAAAAAACAAGTTTGGTCGTAAAAAAAAGTTGGTCGTATAAAAAGTAGTAAGCTAGGCTAGGCTAGGCTAAATAGTTGGTAACTTACTTTTAAAATTTAGAAGATGTGTTTGGCAGTGTCCATTTGAGCATCTGAGGCAGGTAAGGGGTTGTGGGCAGAGGGGTGGTGTGGGAGGTGGGAGGGCCTTCTGCAGACCTATCATGGTTGGAGAAGCATCTAACTAACAGCCAATCAACTCCCTTGGCTAAACCTAGAAAGGCTGTCAATCAGCCTTCAATAACATCTAGGTGTGAAATCTATGACTGATTGAAAGGATTAGATATGGCATCCTCGCCTGATGTCACATCTAAGCTTAAACACCTCACAGACAGTTAACCAAGTTATCAAGATGTAGATGCAGTATCAGTGATTGGCACATTTCATAGTGACCCATTTGTTTTCTCAGCTATAAATAGCTGAGAAAACAAAAAGAGGAGAGAGTGAGGGGGAGAGAGGAGAGAGTGAGGGGGAGAGAGGAGAGAGTGACGGGGAGAGGGGGAGAGAAAAAGAGGAGAGAGTGAGAGAAAGAGGAGAGAGTGAGGGGGAGAGAGTGAGAGAAAGAGGAGAGAGTGAGGGGAGTAATAGGGAGAAGGCAGAGAGATAAGAGAGTGAGTAGAGGGGTGAGAGAATGAGAGAGTAGCAAGGAGAGAGAGAGAGAGAGATACAGTAGCATGTATGGATGGAAGGGGTGCAGGGGTGATAAGGGGAGATACGGGGTAGAATGAAAGCCAAATACTGGTTCCAGATTTAACAACTTCTTCCAGGGTTTCTCCAGCTTGCTTTAATCTCTGCGTTAATCCATATCCAGGTGTGGGGATTACTGCACCACCTCTAGAGCACCACATAACACATACCTGTACAGCCACACCTCCTCTACCTACTCTACATGGATACCTTTAATAGTCTAATTCGGGTGTCCGTAATATGTAAGACGATAGTTTAGAAAAGAAAACCAACATGGAATACCTTGAGAGACAATATTATTCAAACATGTAAAGTTCAAAGCTTGATACTAGCTTGTATAAAATACCACACGTTGCACATTGGGGGTGGTGGTGAGGTTTTTTTTTGCTGTTGGGGGGTGGGGGGACTAGGTGTGTGTAGGGGTAGGGGGTAATGAGTAACAACATGGGTTGCTATCCAGGTGTAATCGAGGACACGTGATCGCTTTACCTGTAACAATATCACAATAAACACCAGGCTGTGGTTCATACACTGGCCACCAGGGCGGCGCTACCTCCTGCAGGGGGCGATAATAGGGAGCTATCCTCTGTCTACAAGTAGCACCAGTTGCACACACAGCGCCACAAGTAGTAACTCTCTCACACTGAGATGTTTATTGTGGTTTGCAAACACTGCTCTATTAACAAGTCATGCCGCCATTGTATGGGTCAGATCGCCAGAAAATGTACAATTGACCTTCACCAATCCTTTCAAATAACTCAAATTTAAGACGAAAATCAGGTTCAAAATACAGTTCAACATTAGCTAACAGACTTATTGAATGAATACAATACAGAATATACTCAGATACACCTAGTATTTATCAATTTTCACTCTAATTTAGCAGAATTTCATAGATGTGTGGATCTGTAGATTGTGCATTTTCTGACTATCTGACCCGTATAATAAACTTGGCAAGTTTCGTTTTTTTTCCAACATAGTTGAAACGCCTTAAAAAGGATGTTGATATTTGATTTAATCAATATATTCATATCAGTATTATGATGATATATCGATTTGTAAAATATGTAGACAAATAGACAAATTCGGGGAAAATGGAAATACAGCGTCGAAACTGAATTATATAAAATGACATGCAGGAATTGGGGAACCAATGGAAGGAAGCTGTGAAATCGGGTGATACAACGTGTTCTGCCTTCAATAAACAGACATTAAATATGCTATTAACATCCTGGTACTCTGAAGTAACCAAGGAGAAAGTTATAATGATTGAAGGAAAAGGGGGTTACAGGGATCACATGATCGCTAATCTCGTACTCCAGTCGCTTAATCCACAAGAGATAATCCCCTATAGCTTGTCTGCTAACCTTACTTCTTACCAAATATCAAATCGTATGATATAAAGTTACAATATATTTCCATTATTCAAGTATATATTTTTACAAATTTTATAAAATAATCGTTTTTTCCCTACACCGTGTCTTTATTTCCAAAGTATTATAAAGTAATTCAGAGAGATGGAAGTCAACCCAGAACAAAGGAGGAAAGGGACTGTTGGGATTTATTTAGGTTTGTTTATTAGGGTCCGACGTTTCTGGCACATTAGCCCTTTTTCAAGGAGGTTTGTCTTAAAATAACCTTAACAATTTTACTTCATTAAACTTCCTGATGCACATTTAGAAGAAGAAAAACAAAATTATTGTTTAACACAGGTAAAACAAGTAAAAACCCATTTAAACAATTTATTTTCTTAAACCGGAAGCAAGAGTTGTCTTAGAGCGCTGTGTGTGGGTAACCAGGAGGTGGTTGCCATGACAAAGTGGGACGCCAGGAGAATGTGTGGAGCCGGGTGCCAGGACAAGAGCAAGCTGTTCTCACCCTGTCCTTACACGCCCTCCATCCACACACACAACAAAGCACTTTCCACCAGCTATCAGTTTAGATCTTGTGCTGGGCAGATAGCAGGGTCGGGACTGCTGTGTTGAGGTGTGGGGTGCATGGAGAGGGGAGTGGTCACACCTTAGTGTGAAGAAGGACATGGCTGCCGGAAGTCAGAAGGAACGAGGCAAATAACTCAAATATTTCAAATATTTCTTCCAAGCAATTTAGAGCTGCGTTTTGAACTAACTTCAGAACTTGAACTTTCTATTATTTAGCCAATAATAGGGGATTTGTATGTGCCACTGCGCATGTTTGTTACTGTGCATCATGGGATAGATTCTGATGAAATCTAACATACAAATATTAGCAACATCTTTATCGAGAATTGCAAGAATGTTTTCACCAATATCACAGCTTATATAAATTATTTATGAAAACCACGATGGGAAAGATGGAGACTTATGTTATGGAACCATATAACACTTGGATGTGGAGATTAAAGCATTAGTAAATATTCCATACTGAACATGACATGTTTTCTATAGGTTTTAGACTGTGCCATTAGTCCCATAATTCCATGTGTATCAAGATTCAAAATGGCGGCTATGCAAATCCCCTATTGTTCAGCCTTGGCCAAGATATTGGTCTACCATTGTGCCGAGACAAGACTAAGACTTAAGCCACGATTCCACTGCCACGCTACTTCTCCCGCTACTCCTCCCGCTACTCCTCCCGCTACTCCTCCCGTTTCTTTGGTCCTGCTAGTTTTAGAAGCGGGTGCAAGTAGCAGGAAATAGCCACTTCAATTCAAACATGTTTGGTTTAAAACGGCTACTTCCTGTTAGTACTTCTAAACTAGCGGGACCAAAGAAACGGGAGTAGTAGCGGGAGAAGTAGGAGAGCAGTGGAACCCAGGCTTTACCAAGACATCTTGTATTGCCACAAATACATGGATTGGTCAGCAATGTAAACACCTAATGGTCTGATGCATTCACCATTGTGAAGCACTTAGTCAAATTGCCTTTTGCAGAATCAATCGTTGAGAAACACCCAGAATTTAGTAGAAATCGGCATAGAGATACCCTTTATATAACTGCAATGACTGAGAAATCATTGAAATGATCACCCAAAAATATAGGTTGCTAGCATAGGTTCCTAGTCACAGCTAAGCCTAGAACCTATGGTAGGAAAGTGACTCATATAGGCTGCTGGATTGTTGTTTACATTGTAATTATTGTTGGTTTCTATACTGATTACTGGACCGGAAATGGGTTTTTCCAACTACTGTTACAGAAATATACTAAGTCACAATGGCCTTATTGGATTCAGACCAGTGCCATGTACTACTAATTATTTTGTATTTTATTTTGTGACATACACTGTAAGACTGACTCCTATTGCTACATTGTAGCACCAGGCTATGTGACACACACTGTAAGACTCCTATTGCTACATTGTGGCACCAGGCTATGTGACACACACTGTAAGACTCCTATTGCTACATTGTAGCACCAGGCTATGTGACACACACTGTAAGACTCCTATTGCTACATTGTGGCACCAGGCTATGTGACACACACTGTAAGACTGACTCCTATTGCTACATTGTAGCACCAGGCTATGTGACACACACTGTAAGACTGACTCCTATTGCTACATTGTGGCACCAGGCTATGTGACACACACTGTAAGACTCCTATTGCTACATTGTAGCACCAGGCTATGTGACACACACTGTAAGACTCCTATTGCTACATTGTAGCACCAGGCTATGTGACACACACTGTAAGACTGACTCCTATTACTACATTGTGGCACCAGGCTATGTGTCACACACTGTAAGACTGACTCCTATTGCTACATTATGGCACCAGGATATGTGACACACACTGTAAGACTGACTCCTATTGCTACAATGTAGCACCAGGCTATGTGACACACACTGTAAGACTGACTCCTATTGCTACATTGTAGCACCAGGCTATGTGACACACACTGTAAGACTGACTCCTATTGCTACATTGTGGCACCAGGCTATGTGACACACACTGTAAGACTCCTATTGCTACATTGTAGCACCAGGCTATGTGACACACACTGTAAGACTGACTCCTATTGCTACATTGTGGCACCAGGCTATGTGACACACACTGTAAGACTGACTCCTATTGCTACATTGTGGCACCAGGCTATATGACACACACTGTAAGACTCCTATTGCTACATTGTAGCACCAGGCTATGTGACACACACTGTAAGACTGACTCCTATTGCTACATTGTAGCACCAGGCTATGTGACACACACTGTAAGACTGACTCCTATTGCTACATTGTAGCACCAGGCTATGTGACACACACTGTAAGACTGACTCCTATTGCTACATTGTAGCACCAGGCTATGTGACACACACTGTAAGACTCCTATTGCTACATTGTAGCACCATGCTATGTGACACACACTGTAAGACTCCTATTGCTACATTGTAGCACCAGGCTATGTGACACACACTGTAAGACTGACTCCTATTGCTACATTGTAGCACCAGGCTATGTGACACACACTGTAAGACTGACTCCTATTGCTACATTGTGGCACCAGGCTATGTGACACACACTGTAAGACTGACTCCTATTGCTACATTGTGGCACCAGGCTATGTGACACACACTGTAAGACTGACTCCTATTGCTACATTGTAGCACCAGGCTATGTGACACACACTGTAAGACTGACTCCTATTGCTACATTGTAGCACCAGGCTATGTGACACACACTGTAAGACTGACTCCTATTGCTACATTGTGGCACCAGGCTATGTGACACACACTGTAAGACTGACTCCTATTGCTACATTGTAGCACCAGGCTATGTGACACACACTGTAAGACTCCTATTACTACATTGTAGCACCAGGCTATGTGACACACACTGTAAGACTCCTATTGCTACATTGTGGCACCAGGCTATGTGACACACACTGTAAGACTGACTCCTATTGCTACATTGTGGCACCAGGCTATGTGACACACACTGTAAGACTGACTCCTATTGCTACATTGTAGCACCAGGCTATGTGACACACACTGTAAGACTGACTCCTATTGCTACATTGTAGCACCAGGCTATGTGACACACACTGTAAGACTGACTCCTATTGCTACATTGTGGCACCAGGCTATGTGACACACACTGTAAGACTGACTCCTATTGCTACATTGTAGCACCAGGCTATGTGACACACACTGTAAGACTGACTCCTATTGCTACATTGTAGCACCAGGCTATGTGACACACACTGTAAGACTGACTCCTATTGCTACATTGTAGCACCAGGCTATGTGACACACACTGTAAGACTGACTCCTATTGCTACATTGTGGCACCAGGCTATGTGACACACACTGTAAGACTGACTCCTATTGCTACATTGTAGCACCAGGCTATGTGACACACACTGTAAGACTCCTATTGCTACATTGTGGCACCAGGCTATGTGACACACACTGTAAGACTGACTCCTATTGCTACATTGTAGCACTAGGCTATGTGACACACACTGTAAGACTGACTCCTATTGCTACATTGTAGCACCAGGCTATGTGACACACACTGTAAGACTGACTCCTATTGCTACATTGTGGCACCAGGCTATGTGAGACACACTGTAAGACTGACTCCTATTGCTACATTGTAGCACGAGGCTATGTGACACACACTGTAAGACTGACTCCTATTGCTACATTGTGGCACCAGGCTATGTGACACACACTGTAAGACTGACTCCTATTGCTACATTGTGGCACCAGGCTATGTGACACACACTATAAGACTCCTATTGCTACATTGTAGCACCAGGCTATGTGACACACACTGTAAGACTGACTCCTATTGCTACATTGTGGCATCAGGCTATGTGACACACACTGTAAGACTGACTCCTATTGCTACATTGTAGCACCATGCTATGTGACACACACTGTAATACTCCTATTGCTACATTGTAGCACCAGGCTATGTGACACACACTGTAAGACTCCTATTGCTACATTGTAGCACCAGGCTATGTGACACACACTGTAAGACTCCTATTGCTACATTGTGGCATCAGGCTATGTGACACACACTGTAAGACTGACTCCTATTGCTACATTGTAGCACCAGGCTATGTGACACACACTGTAAGACTGACTCCTATTGCTACATTGTGGCACCAGGCTATGTGACACACACTGTAAGACTCCTATTGCTACATTGTGGCATCAGGCTATGTGACACACACTGTAAGACTGACTCCTATTGCTACATTGTAGCACCAGGCTATGTGACACACACTGTAAGACTCCTATTGCTACATTGTGGCACCAGGCTATGTGACACACACTGTAAGACTGACTCCTATTGCTACATTGTAGCACCAGGCTATGTGACACACACTGTAAGACTCCTATTGCTACATTGTGGCACCAGGCTATATGACACACACTGTAAGACTTCTATTGCTACATTGTAGCACCAGGCTATGTGACACACACTGTAAGACTGACTCCTATTGCTACATTGTGGCACCAGGCTATGTGACACACACTGTAAGACTGACTCCTATTGCTACATTGTAGCACCAGGCTATGTGACACACACTGTAAGACTGACTCCTATTGCTACATTGTGGCATCAGGCTATGTGACACACACTGTAAGACTCCTATTGCTACATTGTGGCACCAGGCTATGTGACACACACTGTAAGACTGACTCCTATTGCTACATTGTGGCACCAGGCTATGTGACACACACTGTAAGACTGACTCCTATTGCTACATTGTAGCACCAGGCTATGTGACACACACTGTAAGACTGACTCCTATTGCTACATTGTAGCACCAGGCTATGTGACACACACTGTAAGACTCCTATTGCTACATTGTAGCACCATGCTATCTGACACACACTGTAAGACTCCTATTGCTACATTGTAGCACCAGGCTATGTGACACACACTGTAAGACTGACTCCTATTGCTACATTGTGGCACCAGGCTATGTGACACACACTGTAAGACTCCTATTGCTACATTGTGGCACCAGGCTATGTGACACACACTGTAAGACTGACTCCTATTGCTACATTGTAGCACCAGGCTATGTGACACACACTATAAGACTGACTCCTATTGCTACATTGTGGCACCAGGCTATGTGACACACACTGTAAGACTGACTCCTATTGCTACATTGTAGCACCAGGCTATGTGACACACACTGTAAGACTGACTCCTATTGCTACATTGTAGCACCAGGCTATGTGATACACACTGTAAGACTGACTCCTATTGCTACATTGTGGCACCAGGCTATGTGACACACACTGTAAGACTGACTCCTATTGCTACATTGTAGCACCAGGCTATGTGACACACACTGTAAGACTGACTCCTATTGCTACATTGTAGCACCAGGCTATGTGACACACACTGTAAGACTCCTATTGCTACATTGTAGCACCAGGCTATGTGACACACACTGTAAGACTGACTCCTATTGCTACATTGTAGCACCAGGCTATGTGACACACACTGTAAGACTCCTATTGCTACATTGTAGCACCAGGCTATGTGACACACACTGTAAGACTGACTCCTATTGCTACATTGTAGCACCAGGCTATGTGACACACACTGTAAGACTCCTATTGCTACATTGTGGCACCAGGCTATGTGACACACACTGTAAGACTGACTCCTATTGCTACATTGTAGCACCAGGCTATGTGACACACACTGTAAGACTCCTATTGCTACATTGTGGCACCAGGCTATGTGACACACACTGTAAGACTGACTCCTATTGCTACATTGTAGCACCAGGCTATGTGACACACACTGTAAGACTGACTCCTATTGCTACATTGTGGCACCAGGCTATGTGACACACACTGTAAGACTCCTATTGCTACATTGTAGCACCAGGCTATGTGACACACACTGTAAGACTGACTCCTATTGCTACATTGTGGCACCAGGCTATGTGACACACACTGTAAGACTGACTGCTATTGCTACATTGTGGCACCAGGCTATGTGACACACACTGTAAGACTGACTCCTATTGCTACATTGTAGCACCAGGCTATGTGACACACACTGTAAGACTGACTCCTATTGCTACATTGTGGCATCAGGCTATGTGACACACACTGTAAGACTGACTCCTATTGCTACATTGTGGCACCAGGCTATGTGACACACACTGTAAGACTGACTCCTATTGCTACATTGTGGCACCAGGCTATGTGACACACACTGTAAGACTGACTCCTATTGCTACATTGTGGCACCAGGCTATGTGACACACACTGTAAGACTCCTATTGCTACATTGTGGCACCAGGCTATGTGACACACACTGTAAGACTGACTCCTATTGCTACATTGTAGCACCAGGCTATGTGATACACACTGTAAGACTGACTCCTATTGCTACATTGTAGCACCAGGCTATGTGACACACACTGTAAGACTGACTCCTATTGCTACATTGTAGCACCAGGCTATGTGACACACACTGTAAGACTGACTCCTATTGCTACATTGTAGCACCAGGCTATGTGACACACACTGTAAGACTCCTATTGCTACATTGTGGCACCAGGCTATGTGACACACACTGTAAGACTCCTATTGCTACATTGTAGCACCAGGCTATGTGACACACACTGTAAGACTCCTATTGCTACATTGTGGCACCAGGCTATGTGACACACACTGTAAGACTGACTCCTATTGCTACATTGTAGCACCAGGCTATGTGACACACACTGTAAGACTGACTCCTATTGCTACATTGTAGCACCAGGCTATGTGACACACACTGTAAGACTGACTCCTATTGCTACATTGTGGCACCATGCTATGTGACACACACTGTAAGTCTGACTACTATTGCTACATTGTAGCACCAGGCTATGTGACACACACTGTAAGACTGACTCCTATTGCTACATTGTGGCACCATGCTATGTGACACACACTGTAAGACTGACTCCTATTGCTACATTGTGGCACCAGGCTATGTGACACACACTGTAAGACTGACTCCTATTGCTACATTGTAGCACCAGGCTATGTGACACACACTGTAAGACTGACTCCTATTGCTACATTGTAGCACCAGGCTATGTGACACACTCTGTAAGACTGACTCCTATTGCTACATTGTAGCACCAGGCTATGTGACACACACTGTAAGACTGACTCCTATTGCTACATTGTGGCACCATGCTATGTGACACACACTGTAAGTCTGACTACTATTGCTACATTGTAGCACCAGGCTATGTGACACACACTGTAAGACTCCTATTGCTGCATTGTAGCACCAGGCTATGTGACACACACTGTAAGACTGACTCCTATTGCTACATTGTGGCACCAGGCTATGTGACACACACTGTAAGACTCCTACATTGTTCCAGCCTGAAGGTTGCATATAGCCCGCTGTATATACGAGACCCTCCTCCTGTGTGCCGCCCCTCTGGCAGTACACCCGCCTCCCGCTCCCTCCTGTCATCCCGCCCTCTTCATTCTGTGTGTGGAGACCTGAATGTAAAGAGGACGAGCACAGGTTCCGGTTCCTGTTCTCATCCTCCACAAATCTACATTCTCTGCTGCCAGGGGTCGCTAGAGTCAATCTCTGACTTGTAGTCTGATTTGTATTGACATACTGCCGGTAGGGGGCGTGAGGGAGGGGGATTATTGGCCGTGGGCCTAACTATGGAGCAAAGAGAGGTGGCGAGAGGGGGGGGGGAGAGAGGGAGGGGTAGGGGACGAGAGGAGGGGGGCGAGAGAGGAGGGAGACGAGAGAGAGGGGGGGGACGAGAGAGAGGTGGGGAAGGGAGAGAGGTGGGGGATGAGAGGAGGGGTGGGGGACGAGAGAGTGGGGGGGACGTGAGAGAGGAGGGGAACGAGAGAGAGGAGGGGAACGAGAGAGGTGGGGGACGAGAGGAGGTGGGGGGATGGGATAGAGGTGTGGGGGACGAGAGAGAGGAGCCGAATGAGAGAGGTGGGGGACGAGAGAGAGGAGGGGAACGAGAGAGGTGGGGGACGAGAGAGGTGGGGGACGAGAGAGGTGGGGGACGAGAGAGAGGGGGGGGATGAGAGAGAGGAGGGGAACGAGAGAGAGGAGGGGGACGAGAGAGGAGGGGGACGAGAGAGGGGGGAGACAAGAGGGAGGAGGGGGAGGAGAGAGAGGGAGGAGAGAGGTGGGGCACGAGAGAGAAGAGGGGGACGAGAGAAAGGAGGGGGATGAGAGAGAAAGGAGAGAGGTGGGGCACGAGAGAAAGGAGGGGGACGAGAGAGAAGGAGGAGAGACATGGGGCACGAGAGAGAAGAGGGGGACGAGAGAGGGGGACGAGAGAGAGGAGGGATGTGAAGGGATAGAGGAGAGGGAGACGAGGAGAGAGAAGAAAGATAGATAGGCAAGAAAGAGGGAGGCGAGAAAGAGAGAGATGAGATGAGAGAGGGGAGATAAGGATATAAGAGAAGGAAAGAGAGACAGTAGTGAGAGACAAAGGACAGAAGGACTGGGGAAGCAGAGCTAATATAATAGATTTGAGTACATAGAGAAATAAGAGAGCGCTTTCATAACAGAAGAGTAACACAGGGTTAGGACACTGCCTTACCCCCTTCTCTCCCTCTCTCTCTCTCTCCTTCTCTCCCCCTTCCTTTCCCCTTCCCTCTGTTCCTTTCCTCTCCCCCTCTTCTTCCCCCTTCCCTCTCCCCCTCCTCTCCCCCTTCTCTCCCCTTCCCTGTCCCCGTCCTCTCCCCTCTTCTCTCCTCTCCCCTTTCCTCTCCCCTTCCCTCCCCATTCCCTCTCCCCTTCCCTCCCCATTCCCTCTCCCCCTTTCCCCTCCCCTCTTCTCTCCCCCTTTCCTCCCCCTTCCCTCTCCCCACTTCTCTCCCCCCTGCTCTCCCCCCCTTCCCTCTCCCCCTACCCCCTTCCCTCCCCCTACCCTACCCCCTCCCCTCCCTGACACTGGCCATTTATGTAGACTTTTCCGCCTCGTTATACTCACAAGCCTCCTACGTCCATCTCACGTCCTCTAACGTCCTTTCATGACGTCCTGACGTTTGACCTACTTACTGGAGTGCGCGCGCATCCACGTGACTGGAATGATTGTGTCCGGAGAAAGTACCCGGATCAATGAAAGCTGTCCAATCAGAGAGAGGCTTATTATATGTGGACAGGGGGGCAGATTTCCCTCTGTCCTGTATCTAGTTAAGAACATCTTCTGAATACAAATTTCTTATACTGAATGAAAGAAAAGAAATATATAGTTTAGTAGTACATGGCACTGGTCTGAATCCAGATTAGCTGTAGCAATAGAGGATTTGTATACATGGGTCAGATTTTCAGAAAATGTACAATTGGCAGCTGTACACATTTAGTAAATTCTGCTAAATTAGGCTGCAATTTGGTCAATACTAGGTAAATTCTAGTATATTCAGCATTGCATTGATTCTAGCAATCTGTTTGGTTAGGTTGAACTGTATTTTGAACTTTATTTTTGTCTGAAATTTAGGTTATTTGAGATAATTGGTGAAGGTGAATTGTACATTTTCTTAAAATCGGACCGATATGGGCATTTGTCATTCTTTAAAAGAGGTAGAAAAGACTATATTACCGGACAGAACCAACAGACATGTATATTTCAGGACAGGAGCCCATTTCCTGTTGCCGAAATGTTACTATTGACTATACAATTTACCCTGTAAATATAATTAAATAAAGTTCATAATCAAAACGACCAGTAATTCCTGCCCGTGGATATGTAATTTAAAAGTAATCGGCTTAGGAACGAATTGGTAATTACAATGTAAACAACAATCCAGCAGCCTATATATGGATGAGTCAGGTACTATCCAAAACAAACACATAAAGAAAGAATTTCTGATGTAACTAATACTAGATGTGCAATGAATAGGAGACTTGCATTGATTCCCTAGGAAGCAAAGGACTTGAGCAACGGTTAAAAGTGGTATCAATACCATTTCACTGTCATCATGATATGAGAATTCAGAATGGCATCGGAGCTATTGGCCCCTTTACAAATGTGCAAATTCATATTCCGTTATTCTTTATAAGGGTCAGATTTTCAGAAAATGTACAATTGGCAGCTCTACACATTTTGGAAATTCTGCTAAATTAGGCTGACAATTAAGAATACCGGGTATATATCTGAGTATATTTGGTATCACATTGATTTAAAGTATCAGTTCTGTTATGTTAAACTTCATTTTGAAGCTCATTTTTGTCTTAAATGTGGGTTATTTGAGAGGATTGGTGAAGGTGAATTGTACATTTTCTGAAAATCTGACCGATTAGCCAAATTGAAAGTTTCTTTCACAGATACTGAAATCTCGTCCCCGTCCCCAAAGGGTTAAGGTGCATCATTATATGGGTCAGATTTCCAGAAAATGTACAATTCACCTTCACCAATCTTCTCAAATAACCCGAATTTCAGACGAAAATTAAGTTCAAAATACAGTTCAACCTAACCAAAGAGATTGCTGGAATCAATGCAATGACCAATATTCTCGAATTTACCTAGTATTGACCCAATTGCAGCCTGATTTAACAGAATTGACTAAATGTGTACAGCTGCCAATTGTACATTTTCTGAATATCTGACCCATATCCACCCCATCCTCCCGCTACACAACAACATGTCAATATTCCTCCAGAACAACATGTCAATATTCCTCGCTTCCTTCAACATATTCAGTGATGAGACATGCGCATTGAGCGTTGCAACTGGTCTATGAGGTGATGAGGTTCTTGCACCAGTTTCATACAGTGCGGGAGTGAAGGGGTTAGCACCCCGCCCTCTGCTATGCATTGCTTTATATTGATTGTATACATAGGGCCCGGTGGTACTGGCTTACATGCTGCTTTATGTGGGGGGGTGGAGGTAGGTTACATGTAGCACTCACACATGTAACTCTTTACATGTAACTATATGTAACATGTAAAGTTATACATGTAACATGTAACACTTTACATGTAACATGTAACTATATATAGCATGTAAAGTTATATATGTAACATGCAACACTTTACATGTTACATGTAACATATAGCATGTAAAGTTATATATACATGTAACATGTAACTCTTCATATGTAACATGTAACTATATATAGCATGTATAAAGTTACGTATGTAACATGTAACACTTAACATGTAACTATATATAACATGTAAAGTCATATATACATGTAACATGTAACTATAAATAGCATGTAAAGTTATATATATAACATGTAATTCTTTATATATATCATGTAACTATAAATAGCATGTAAAGTTATATATATAACATGTAATTCTTTATATATAACATGTAACTATAAATAGCATGTAAAGTTATATATATAACATGTAACTCTTTATATATAACATGTAACTATATATAGCATGTAAAGTTATATATGTAACATGTTACTCTTTATATATAACATGTTGAAGAAATGCGGGTCATTCTTCGTAATAATTCAGGGTCAGTAGTTGGGCGAGAAATTAATCAACGCAACACACAGAGATGTATGCTTCAAATCAGTACCAGCCTCGGAAGAGACCGATTTCCATCTTTCCTTTATTTTTATACTAGACAGATTAGGACGAAATACACTGGTCCTGCGCTGATTGGCTTTGGTCTCGTTGGTCCAATTAATTGACAGGTTACATTAGAGATCCAATCAGCCACAGGATAACAATGACAGACACTTATTAAAAACGAGGCTCAGAGTGACCACTGCCACTCTGACCAATCTCTTTGGGTGGTGACCAGGTCACGGGGTTATCTCCCCTCCCCTCTCCCTCCCACTCTTTAATCAGTATTCCCTCCCCTCCCTTGACCTGGCGGTCAGCCCCTCCCCTCCTTTCCCACGTGATTGACTTTGAGATAACGGTCAGACCTGGACCTCACCTGTACCTTTGGACTTTGGGATGATAAGAAATCCGCGAGCGTTGTGGCGGTAAGAAAGTGTGGGTAGCCTTCTGGCCGGTAGGGGCGCGACGAATGTCTGGCTGAATGAGACAACTTTAACTTAAAACTAGACAATTTGGGCTTGTCAATTTTACATACGTCCCAATCTCATTTGGTTCGGAGAACTGTGTACAACATAGTTCTCCGAACCACTCTAGGAGCAGACAACACATCGACGCAACCCTCATTTTAGTTTCCGGCCGACAACCCCCGAGCAACCCCGAGTATCACCGAGCGGCGACCCCCTTGGCTGACCGAGTTCTGCCGAACCGGAACCCCCGACCTAGAACCATAAGTCTGACCAATCTCTTTGGGTGGTGACCAGGTCACGGGGTTATCTCCCCTCCCCTCTCCCTCCCACTCTTTAATCAGTATTCCCTCCCCTCCCTTGACCTGGCGGTCAGCCCCTCCCCTCCTTTCCCACGTGATTGACTTTGAGATAACGGTCAGACCTGGACCTCACCTGTACCTTTGGACTTTGGGATGATAAGAAATCCGCGAGCGTTGTGGCGGTAAGAAAGTGTGGGTAGCCTTCTGGCCGGTAGGGGCGCGACGAATGTCTGGCTGAATGAGACAACTTTAACTTAAAACTAGACAATTTGGGCTTGTCAATTTTACAATGTAACTATATATAGCATGTAAAGTTATATATGTAACATGTAACTCTTTATAAATAGCATACAACTATAAATAGCATGTAAAGTTATATATGTAACATGTTACTCTTTATAAATAACATGCAACTATATAGGGGTTGCCAATGAAATGCTACAGGTGTTTTAATAGGGGATTTCCATGAAATTTTGCAATATGATTCATATGTCAGTGTAAAAGCTATGAAATCCTCTGATGTTCAGCATGGCATATACTGACCTCATGTAACAGCCAGTACTGGTAGAACTTTTAGTTTTAGGCCAAAAAAAAAATAGGTGTGTTTCCGATTTATCTGGCTGAAAACTAGGTTGGGGGGTGGTAACTTTTTTTTTTTGTTATTTTTTTTGTTTGGAAACCTCCTCCCAGGAATTGAAAAAAATGTCTTTTTCATAACAATAGTTGTTTTGAACATGGGAAATGTGCCTTTTGACAGTTCCAGGTTAGGAAAACCCGTTTTCCTGCTTTTATAAGCTTTTTTTGTCAAAAAATCCAAAAAAAGTAAGATATGATGGGGAAAAAATCAGGTATGGTAAAAAATGTTTTAGGTAGGGTAAGGTTTTTCTAGGTAGGGGGGGTAAATCGGAAACACACCTATTTTTTTTTTTCCTTATTATAAGTTGATTGATTTAAAGGCACCTCAACTAAAAAAACCCATGGTGTTGTAGTTTGTAGGTCTATATTTGGCGTTACGCCATTCTTTGGGTTCTTCAGGAGGGTGAAGTACAGTCAGTGTCTTCTTAGTTTTATGATTGCTGAGTGTCCGCATTATCTCAGTGAGCTGACCCACTTATATCTGAGCAACTCATCTCCCTGCCTTCCTATTGGTCACTCAGGGGTCAACAGGGGTCATACCATGGAGGGAGGAGATAGATATAGTACAGGAGGTTCATGCAGGAGGGGGGTGGGGGGGGGGGGGCAAGCATCATACTCACAACACATGGGTTATAGCTACATCTCATACTTCAACATATATTTTGTTGTAAAATATATATTAATTAATAATCTTTTAGATATAATGTCCATTTTATTTAATATCTACACCCTCCACAAGGTGGGTAGACCAGGTTTTTTAGGCTAACCTCCTTGTCTCCATCTCGCCCCCCCCCCACCACACACACACACACATACCTCTACATGTAGAGACAGGGTGAGGGATGGGGGTGAGGGTAAGTGGGGTGAGAGAGGGGGTGAGGGTTATCAGCGGTAGTGGGTACAGGGTGGGTAAGTAGGAAATATTGTTCTGCACTGGAGGAAGTGGTCAGGAGGAGGAGGTTGTGTGGAGGGAAGGACATCTCCACCTACTGCTGCTATGCAATGGGGAATATACATGGGTCAAATTTTCAGAAAATGTACAAATGGCATCTGCACATATTTAGTCAATTCTGCTAAATTAGGCTGCACTGTGGTCAATTCTGGGTAAATCCAAGTATATTCGGCATCGCATTGATTCTAGCAATCTATTTGGTTAGGTTGAACTGTATTTTGAACTCTTTTTTTTCGTCTGAAATTTGGGCTATTTCAGAGAATTGGTGAAAGTGAATTGTACATTTTCTGAAAATCTGACCCATATATGTGATGTGTTTCAGCAAAATAAGTCACAAGTCGTAAAATTGATATTTTTCAAAGTGTTTTATTCACAAGATTCCTTTGTTGGAATGTTCCCATCTTTTAAAATAAATTAAAATATAGAAATATTTATTAGATGCCGTTAATGTGTACTATCATTGGAATCGGCTTGACTTCATCTATTCTATGGAGTGGATTAAAGCCCCGCGTGGAGGAGCAGATGAGGCGATACGTGGCGCTAAAATAATACTTTGTGTGAGTTAATGAGGAGCTGCTCATGAATAGTTAAATATAATCCATAATATCTGCCTATTATCGCTCACTCACATTCAGCATATCTGCTCCTACTATAGATCTATATTACCTCATACAGCTCTTTAGGATTCACTTTGACTCCTACAGATCTGTATCACCTAATACAGCTCTTTAGGATTCACTTTTACTCTCTTTTACTCTACATTCTGGAATTTTGTGATATTATCTTGTGGTCTTATGTTCAGTTTAAGTATTTTTCTGTATACTTTTTTTAAAAATTCAGTGTCTTTATACAGCAAATCTGTAAAAATGACAGACGAGTTATAAACATCTCACCTGAAGAAGGGCAAACTAGCCCAAAAGCTTGTGTATAGTAATACTAATAACAACAACAACTTTATTCCAAATCTCCTAATCCCATTATTTACTTAACGACCAAGATCGATATACGGGTCAGATTTTCAGAAAATGTACAATTAGCAGCTCTACACAATTAGGAAATTCTGCTAAATTAAGCTGAAAAATGAAGAATACCGGGTATATCTGAGTATATTTGTCATAGCACTGTTTTATAGTACCAGTTCTGCTTCATTAAACTGCATTTTGAAGCTCATTTTTGTCTTGAATGTGTGTTATTTGAAAGGATTGGTGAAGGCAAACTGTACATTTTCTGAAAATCTTACCCATACAGCGATTCCTTCTCCCCCTCTACGAGTTATAAACAAGCACAATGTTGTTACATATTGTGTACATATGGGTCCATAGCTGGCTTGTGTACAGGAGTTACTCGGGTTTACCATAAAGAGGGGCTCATGTTGATGTTGATGTTGATTTGTGGGTGGTGTAATGTACATAGGTGAGTTATACACTGTGGGGATTATACCCGGGGATGGGACAATACAGCATGGCCAGAATACTGAGAGGGTGTGGGAGAGAGGAGGGAGAGAAAGATGTGGAGAAGGAGGAAAAAGGGGGCGAGACTGGAGAGAAGGGACGTCAAAGGGAGCAGGAGAGAGGAGGAAGAGAGGGAGAGAGACAGAGGTGGGAGGAGGAATAGGGAGGGTGAGCTAGGGAGGAGAGAGAGGGGAGACAGAGAGAGGGAGATAGACAGAGAAGGAGAGAGATAGTTGGAGGTAGAAGAGATGGAGAGAGAGAGAAGAGAGAAGGAGGCGTGGGGAGTAGGGAGAAAGAGAGAAGGGGGAGGAAGGAGAGGAGAGAGAGGAAGGGGAGAGGGAGGAGTATGAGAGAGGGGCAACAGAGGGAGAGACCAGGGAGAAGGAGGGAGAGGGAGAGAGCATAATACATAGGATAGTGATTTGTGTCAGATAATACGAATACATACACCATATTAAATAAGTAAATTGATAATGAAGCTGAATGACGATAGACAATTAAAAATATTTGTCTTTAAATCAGTTGAAATATTCGCTATGTGTAGTAGATATAAATGATAATTCACTCGGTTTCCTCTTCCGAATATTCACACAAGCATATTGTTGCATCCCTGTGAATCATACTAACTGATGTACTTGTCTATAGTGAATAGAACATGTGTCTGGTGTTGGTATCATCCAGGCCTGTACTGACCAGTTCATACACACTCTAGTCCTACCCTGTACTAATGTATTCATGTATTCTCTCTTACAGGTGAGTGTTGCACTATTTACCCTGAGTAGCTCCAGGTGGGGAGTCCCTCCATGTCAGTGAGTGACTCGGTCAGTAAGTCTTGATTCTCATTCAGTAAATCTTGAGTCTTAATTCTGCCAGGACCTTAGGACGGTGAAGCTACTAGAGCCACTTGGTCCCACAGACAGCTGCAACATCCCTTGGAGAGGCCAATGTTTTGTGAATTTATCTTTTTCTCATTTCATTTCAAAACAATTATTTTAGATATTGTCCAGTAGATGAAGTGCAAGTAAACTGAGAGGAAATATTGCACAACTCAGAAGGTGGCCATGAGGTAGCCACAGAGACAAGTGATGCTCTACTATGAGCCATATAAGTAGTGCATGCAAATGGCGGCAGAGGTCAGGCTGGTTCAGACCTCTATAATCATTACCAATATATTTACCCTCACATATTTACCCCCCCCCTGCTCCGTACACACACACACGCACACACACTCACACACAGTTACCCCCGACATTTCCAGCATTTGGGGGTTTCTCTTCTATGTGCTGATAGAGTGAGTTTACACAACCGTGTGTGTTGGTGAATACTGACAGGATACTTTCTGTACATCCTACCTAACCTAGAATATCAACAATTAATCTATTGCTCTGATTCTCATTCTAGGGTTCATAATAGATAGATAGATGGATAGATAGATAGATAGATAGATAGATAGATGGATAAATCGATACATTCCTTATTGCATCTAAAACCGACAAAGGGTGATACACATTCTAACTTGCCATATCAGGTTTCCCCAGTATGCCTTAGGCATAATAATAGCATGCCTTGTATTGGTGTGCTGTCCTATGTAATATGCCCTGCATATTGCACACTGGCCTTCCTATGTGATATGCTGGGATGTATTGCACACTAGTGTGTGCTGTGCTATGTGATATGCTGGGTTGTATTGCACACTAGTGTGTGCCTTCCTATGTGATATGCTGGGTTGTATTGCACACTGGTGTGTGCCTTCCTATGTGATATGCTGGGTTGTATTGCACACTAGTGTGTGCCTTCCTATGTGATATGCTGGGATGTATTGCACACTGGTGTGTGCTGTCCTATGTGATATGCTGGGTTGTATTGCACACTAGTGTGTGCCTTCCTATGTGATATGCTGGGTTGTATTGCACACTGGTGTGTGCCTTCCTATGTGATATGCTGGGATGTATTGCACACTGGTGTGTGCTGTCCTATGTGATATGCTGGGTTGTATTGCACACTAGTGTGTGCCTTCCTATGTGATATGCTGGGATGTATTGCACACTGGTGTGTGCCTTCCTATGTGATATGCTGGGATGTATTGCACACTGGTGTGTGCCTTCCTATGTGATATGCTGGGTTGTATTGCACACTAGTGTGTGCCTTCCTATGTGATATGCTGGGTTGTATTGCACACTAGTGTGAGCCTTCCTATGTGATATGCTGGGTTGTATTGCACACTAGTGTGTGCCTTCCTATGTGATATGCTGGGTTGTATTGCACACTAGTGTGTGCCTTCCTATGTGATATGCTGGGTTGTATTACACACTGGTGTGTGCCTTCCTATGTGATATGCTGGGTTGTATTGCACACTAGTGTGTGCCTTCCTATGTGATATGCTGGGTTGTATTGCACACTAGTGTGTGCCTTCCTATGTGATATGCTGGGTTGTATTGCACACTAGTGTGTGCCTTCCTATGTGATATGCTGGGTCGTATTGCCCTGCATATTGCATACCCTGGTCACGTTTTCTATACACTAGTCCACCATCTACATGTCTTGTACTAGTCGTTCATGTGTGATATGTCATATTGTAGAATGGGGAAGGCCTAGAGGGATCCACCCCCTCCCCCCCTCATATCCACTCTTAGAGCTCCCAATAGGGGATGCGCATCAGCCACTGCACATGTCTATTACAGTACATGCTGGAATGGATTCCAGTTTGGAATGAATGGATTGAGTTCAAATTTGATAAACAAATATTTAGCAATTTTTATAAAAACATGCAAGGATCTTTTTATCAATATCCCAGCTTGTGTAAATGATCTGTAAAAAACCAAATGAATGATCATGGGAAATATTTAGCAACTTTTTATAATAAAAATTGCAAGGATCTTTCCATCAATATTATAGCTTGAGTAAATGATCTATGAAAACCAAATGTATGATGGGAAAGGTGAAGCCTTGTTTTATGGAATCAAGTAAAACACATGAGATCATTGTTAAATATTCCATGCTCAACATTTTAACAAGTATTTTATAGCTTTTACACTGACATACAACTCCGATAATTCTATGCGAATCAAGATTCAAAATGGCGGACATGCAAATGCCCTATTGTACAAGGTACCTGCACATTCCCCCCATGTACAGCCTTGTCCCCAAACCCCTACTTTACACCTCACTGATGCACAACCGCCCTCTTGTGGTTTACACCCACACCACTACACCGGAACAGGAAGTGCCGCCATTACTGCGCATGCTCCGTGGGGAGAGATCAAGCGAGGGTGTAAAGTTAAAGGTCAAGCATTATGCACTCTCCTCTATCTCTACTCTCACTACGGGGTTTACATTTTTAATGAAAAGGATCCTATTCTGTATGGAGTGTATGTTGTACGGAAGTGACGTCATAGCGTTTATGGTGGGTTTAGTGCCGCGTGCCTTGTCACATTTACATCCATAGAGAGGCTTCAGAAGAAGGGGGATATAGTACTCCATATTTACAAACAAATAATTCAAGCAAACATGGAATATTGTGTCTGAATTGTAGTATACGTAGGGATATATGTATGGAACGGTAGGAAGACCTAGGTGTAAATCCTAAAAGGTACCTAGAAACCTGTAGACCTGTTCATCGGAAATATTATTGTAAGATCACAGTAATGAATAAAAGATATTTCTATTCTTTTCTATTCTAATATGGGAATGCATGGGAACTACCTTGTAAGTGAAGATTTCATTCACCCACTGCCTACCCCTTGCCACTCCCCCCTGCCCCCCCCCCCCCACTGCCTCCCCCACCTGTGCCTCCCCTGCCCCCCCCCACTGCCTCCCCCACCTGTGCCAATGGGAGGGAATGGTATCAAATGCTTGTGAACGTCATGGTTGTTCACAATGTAAAATCAATTTTTAAAATTTTAAACATAAGCAGGTTGCAAACATGTAGAGAACAGTTGGCTAGGATTTCTTCCACTATTGTAAACGTATTTACAAGCCATTGTGCGAGTGATTAAGTCTGCTTTCAGTCGGATACGTGTACTCCCATATATAAGGCTACAACAATGGACAGGGCCTATAGATATAGGGACATTTATATTAATTACAATATTGGACAGTATAAGGCTAGGACAATGGTCAGCCCACTGACCCCGCCACCCCCACACACCCCTACTACACAAGGGGTATATAGGGCGACTCCCCCTCCACCCCCACCCTACACAAAGGGGTGTACATTGTGAGTAGGGCTATAAAGCTGTAGGAGGGGAGGGTAGAATGATATATAAAGCTGTATGGTTGGAAGGGTGGAGTGATATATAAAGCTGTAGCGCTGAGGGTAGAGTGATATATGGGAGGGATTAGCGGCACTAAGCCCCATACACTAGGATCATCCTCCACCTCTCCACACATACACCCGCCCATACATCACACTGGTGTAGGCAGGTGGCAGGGGCGGGAGAGAGAGAGAGAAGAGAAGAAGGGGGTAGGGCAGTAGGGGGCAGGAGGAGGAAGAAGCATCTATGCAGGTGGGGGAGGGCAAGGGGTGGGGGTACCGGGGAAGGTGTGTGGTGCTGTGTGGTGGTGGGGTACACAGATACAATGAAACCACACTTAAGTTGTATTAAGTCTGAATTAAGCCTTTTAAGGTACACATAAGGCACATTAAGTCATATCAAACTAATATTACAGTCCACTTAACTAATATTGCAGCGCACTTAAGACATATAAAGTCACACTTAACCAATATTACAGTGCACTTAAGACATATAAAGTCACACTTAACCAATATTACAGCGCACTTAAGACATATAAAATCACACTTAACCAATATTACAGCGCACTTAAGACATATAAAGTCACACTTAACCAATATTACAGCGCACTTAAGACATATAAAATCACACTTAACCAATATTACAGCGCACTTAAGACATATAAAGTCACACTTAACCAATATTACAGCGCACTTAAGACATATAAATTCACACTTAACAAATATTACAGCGCACTCAAGACATATAAAGTCACACTTAACCAATATTACAGCGCACTTAAGACATATAAAGTCACACTTAACTAATATTACAGTGCACTTAAGGCATATTAAGTCACACTTAACTAATATTACAGTGCACTTAAGACATATTAAGTCACACTTAACTAATATTACAGTGTACTTTATTACTATTAAAGCACACTTGAGTACAATTAGTCTGCACTTAAGGTATAATATAAGGCAACATGAAATCAATTAAGGCACACTTAAGACTAATTAAGGCTCCCTTAAGGATGCCTTATGGCACACTTCTGTATATGTGATCATCCAGGTTAAAAGCAAGGCTTGCAGATCCAATATGGCGGCAGTAGACTGTATAACAATAGTGAGACATGGAGGTGACAGTACCACACACGTCTGGGACTAGGCGTGTCTCATCATATTTATACACTGAGACATTAATGCTGCATTACTGATTACCCACCATACACTCTGTGTAATGCTGCATTACTGATTACCCACCATACACTCTGTCTAATCAATCTCATAGACAACTGGATCAAGTCTTCAGAAAATTTACAATTGTCCTTCACCAATCCTCTCAAATAACCCAAGTTCAAGGCAAAAATCAGGTTCAAAATACAGTTAAACATAACCAGACAGATTTATTGAATGAATACAATACAGAATACACTCAGATATACCTAGTATAATTTATCAATTTTCACCCTAATTTACTAGAATTTGATAGTGTAGAACTGTGCATTTTCTGAAAATCTTACCCAACTATGCCTTAAGGTAGGCTTACACTGGTCAAGATGATTGAGCTGATCTCTACGATATATTGCTTGCATTGTTTTAGGAAGATAACAACATATTCTTTTCATGTCAACTTATTCATCTCTGCCTGAAAACCTTCTATATATTGGAGAGAGTGAGTGAGTGAGGTTTTATCAAGGGCGGGAGAGCTGAGAGGGAGGCAGTTTATGGTCATACCCAGGGAATAGAGATAGAGAAGAAGGGAGAGAGAGATAGAGAAAAGAGACAGAAAGATAGTTTATGATCATACCCAGGAAATAGAGATAGAGAAGAAAGGAGAGAGACGGAGAAAAGAGACAGAAAGATAGTTTATGATCTTACCCAGGAAATAGAGATAGAGAAGAAAGGAGAGAGACGGAGAAAAGAGACAGAAAGATAGTTTATGATCATACCCAGGAAATAGAGATAGAGAAGAAGGGAGAGAGAGACAGAGGAAAGAAACAGAAAGGCACTTCATGGTCATACCCAGGAAATAGAGATAGAGAAGAAAGGAGAGAGACAGAGGAAAGAAACAGAAAGGCACTTTATGGTCATACCCAGGAAATAGAGATAGAGAAGAAAGGAGAGAGACAGAGGAAAGAGACAGAAAGGCACTTTATGGTCATACCCAGGAAATAGAGATAGAGAAGAAAGGAGAGAGACAGAGGAAAGAGACAGAAAGGCACTTTATGGTCATACCCAGGAAATAGAGATAGAGAAGAAAGGAGAGAGACAGAGGAAAGAGACAGAAAGGCACTGTATGGGCTTACCCAGGAAATGGAGATAGAGAAGAAAGGAGAGAGACAGAGAAAAGAGACAGAAAGGCACTTTATGGTCATACCCAGGAAATAGATATAGAGAAGAAAGGAGAGAGACAGAGGAAAGAGACAGAAAGGCACTTTATGATCTTACGCAGGAAATAGAGATAGAGAAGAAGGGAGAGAGAGACAGAGAAAAGAGACAGAAAGGCACTGTATGATCATACCCAGGAAATAGAGATAGAGAAGAAGGGAGAGAGAGACAAGAGGAAAGAGACAGAAAGGCACTTTATGATCATACCCAGGATCGATGTTGGAGAGATGACCCCTTATGAGCAATCTTCGATTGAACTAAAATGTTTCTTAAATTTTAAAATCTTGATATGAACTGCCCATGATATGTGTATGCGAGCTATAGATGTTTATAGTACGACTGGGCAGCAGTAATTACATTAGAGACCTGGCTATGATTATATAACATCACGCAACCTGTATGTATGGAGCATCTACCATTGATTTAATGGTTCCTCAGTGAGGCTATACTCCCCGGCCAATAACAGCACTATCAGCTATTAGTAAGTTTACAACAAAATACATCTTAGCAAATGTACTCATAATTATTATGACTTTTGAGACTAAATTAATCAATACTCAGCTGTAGTTATATATATGTTAGAAAATAAGTCAACTTGTCCGAAGAGAGGGTGAGAAAGGCTTCTTGGGGGAAAATATAGTTTTTTTGTGACTTTCACGTCTTTTTGATTGATAGGAAAAGAATGGAACAAAAAGTATAAAATCTGTAGGTTTTGATGGATGTTAATCTACAATCAGCTTTAAAGGCCATCGAACTATTTTCTAATTAGCTAAAGTCCAAAATAAATGTTAGATTTCGGAGCGTTTTAAAGGTTACTTTCATCACAGTTCCATATCTACCATATTTGGGTCCACTTTATTACTAGGAGCAAGGTTGTGTACATTTATTAAAACTAATCGGCGATCAGGTATTTTTTTTTGCTCTGCACATTTGTCAACATATATAATTCCATTGCAGACATTAGATATCGGTGGTTAAAGCTTTTTTTGATTACATCTCTACTCGGCCATAAGTGGCCCAGTAAAAGCCACTGTCCATTCGGTTCTGCTCCCAGACCCTCCGTAGGTTAGGGTCTGGGAGCCCGGGCTAGGAGCAAGGTTGTGTACAGCAGCGTGCAGTAGTGAAACCCTACTGGCAGGGCTTTACTGTGAGTCAGTGGTTGAAGTAAGTGGGTTAGAAACCCTACAACAAAGGGTTAATACATTCAGGGAAATAAGGTGATTTACGCAGCTAAACTCAGTTGGAGCGATCTTGAGGTGCTTCTCCGGTACGTACTACAATTGTTTAACCATTGTCCTTGAATATTATCAATTTCAAAGTCAAAAATTTTATTCAATCTTTCAACAAAACCAACTTAAAAATACATTTCGTCCACGGCTATATTATCAATATTATACATAGTGGATGGAAAGGGAACTGGGGGTGAGTGAGTGAGTGAGATTGGTTGCTTTACGCCCTTATCAACACATTGAAGTGTTATATCAAGGGCGGGAGAGCAGAGAGGGAGGCAGTTTATGATCATACCCTGGGGGGGGGGGGGTGATTGTAAAGGGGTGGGGGTTGGAAAGAGGGCTGATGGAGACAGGAAAGGGGTGAGGCCTAATGCAGAATCTATCATGAATCTATTGGTATCACACTTTTCCCTGCAAGACCATCACTTGTTGCTATGGAAGCCATTTTTGTTAATTAGAGAAATGACCACCAGGAGGCACTTCCGTCGTTGCATCACGTGATCCTGTATTAAAGATGGCCGCTGCAGAAGACTAAGAGGATTAATAGCCCCGGGGTTGTATAATGTAATGCACTGTTATATAGTAGCCCAGTCGCCCCCCAAAACATATGTCAACTTTTATGAAGCTCTGTAGCAAAAACAATCTTGAAAATCCTCCAAAAATTTGGAGTGAGTGAGATTGGTTACTTTACGCCCTTATCAACTCATTGAAGGTTATATCAAGGGCGGGAGAGCTGAGAGGGAGACAGTGTATGATCTTACCCAGGAAATAGAGATAGAGAAGAAGGGAGAAAGAGACCGAGGAAAGAGACAAAAAGACACTTTATGATCATACCCAGGAAATAGAGAAGAAGGGAGAGAGAGACAGAGAAAAAGAGACAGAAAGGCAGTTTATGGTCTTACCCAGGAAGTAGAGATAGAGAAGAAGGGAGAGAGAGACAGAGGAAAAGAGACAGAAAGGCACTTCATGGTCTTACCCAGGAAATAGAGATAGAGATGAAGGGAGAGAGAGACAGAGGAAAGAGACAGAAAGGCACTTTATGGTCGTACCCAGGAAATAGAGATAGAGAAGAAGGGAGAGAGAGACAGAGGAAAGAGACAGAAAGGCACTTCATGGTCTTACCCAGGAAATAGAGATAGAGATGAAGGGAGAGAGAGACAGAGGAAAGAGACAGAAAGGCACTTTATGGTCGTACCCAGGAAATAGAGATAGAGAAGAAGGGAGAAAGAGACCGAGGAAAGAGACAAAAAGACACTTTATGATCATACCCAGGAAATAGAGAAGAAGGGAGAGAGAGACAGAGAAAAAGAGACAGAAAGGCACTTTATGGTCTTACCCAGGAAGTAGAGATAGATAAGAAGGGAGAGAGAGACAGAGGAAAAGAGACAGAAAGGCACTTCATGGTCTTACCCAGGAAATAGAGATAGAGATGAAGGGAGAGAGAGACAGAGGAAAGAGACAGAAAGGCACTTTATGGTCGTACCCAGGAAATAGAGATAGAGAAGAAGGGAGAGAGAGACAGAGGAAAAGAGACAGAAAGGCACTTTATGGTCTTACCCAGGACAGCAAAAACTTTGGTCCAATGACTTTTAGATGGGTTGGAAAAGAACAGAACAAGAAACATATTTACAATAAACTGTTGTTTGAGGGCAGGGAAGGCCGGCATGTGTACGAGTGCACTTTATATTTATAGATATATCTATTATTCACGGCCTGTGCCTGCTCCTGCTCCTCGCACTCTGTACCTATGTGTATAGAGACATTCGTCTTCTACCCTAATACAGACGCTTCTACCCTAATACAGACGCTTCTACCCTAATACAGACGCTTCTACCCTAATACAGACGCTTCTACCCCAATACAGACGCTTCTACCCTAATACAGACGCTTCTGCCCTAATACAGACGCTTCTACCCTAATACAGACACTTCTACCCTAATACAGACGCTTCTACCCTAATACAGACGCTTCTACCCTAATACAGGCGCTTCTACCCTAATACAGGCGCTTCTACCCTAATACAGACACTTCTACCCTAATACAGACGCTTCTGCCCTAATACAGACGCTTCTGCCCTGATACAGACGCTTCTGCCCTAATACAGACGCTTCTACCCTAATACAGACGCTTCTACCCTAATACAGACGCTTCTACCCTAATACAGGCGCTTCTACCCTAATACAGACGCTTCTACCCTAATACAGACGCTTCTACCCTAATACAGACACTTCTACCCTAATACAGACACTTCTACCCTAATACAGACGCTTCTACCCTAATACAGACGCTTCTGCCCTAATACAGACGCTTCTACCCTAATACAGACGCTTCTGCCCTAATACAGACGCTTCTACCCTAATACAGACGCTTCTGCCCTAATACAGACGCTTCTACCCTAATACAGACGCTTCTACCCTAATACAGACGCTTCTACCCTAATACAGACGCTTCTACCCTAATACAGACGCTTCTGCCCTAATACAGACGCTTCTACCCTAATACAGACGCTTCTACCCTAATACAGACGCTTCTACCCTAATACAGGCGCTTCTACCGCAATACAGACGCTTCTACCCTAATACAGACGCTTCTACCCTAATACAGACACTTCTACCCTAATACAGGCGCTTCTACCCTAATACAGACACTTCTACCCTAATACAGACGCTTCTGCCCTAATACAGACGCTTCTACCCCAATACAGACGCTTCTGCCCTAATACAGACGCTTCTACCCTAATACAGACGCTTCTACCCTAATACAGACGCTTCTACCCTAATACAGGCGCTTCTACCCTAATACAGATGCTTCTACCCTAATACAGGCGCTTCAATTCAATTCAATTCAATTCAAGGATTCTTTATTGCAAAAAGGTGTTGGTTACAATAAGGTAGACCAGCATTCTAAGTAGACAAAAGCCTAGATAGGTCTTCCGCCGGTTGCCTGAGAACTTGCTTGAACTTAAGTTTGGTTACATGTTTCTAGGTGACTAGTTCTATTTCAGGTTATATGAGTAGTATGACAATGGTTGGATGGGAGTGATGGGGTGAAAGCAATGAGTTGATGAGATGATTACATAGATTGGGTAATACAATTGACGGTGAGGTATGGTTTACCTTCGGTAACCTTTTTAAACAATATTTTATACTAAGTGTCTAGTGACATCACAAGCAATGGAAGTGTACTTGTTAACGAACAGGCAAATAACATGGAAGAGTGTTCTGAAGGAGGGGTGAGGTACTAAAACAAGTTACCTTTCGCCCTCCTCCAGAATAGTATTGTAATACAGAGTGAAAGACATATATAAACAGAGAGCTGAGGGAGGGGCGACACAGTCATATCTTTGGTGGGTAGGGGGAGAGCATCTTCTCCGTGTACTTTTTGAATTGATATTTGTCCTCAATTTTGTGTGCCTCAATGTGGAGGTCGTTCCATCTTTTTTGGCATTTGTAAATGATCGAGTTATTAATTTTCGTAAGTTTTGAATTGATGATTTTTAGGTTTTTCCTACCAGGGGCATGGCTCCTGGTGGGTAAACATCTTTTGTCTAGGTTATCTTGGTTCTGAGAGAGATAGAAAGACATGTCCAGAATATGTTTATCCCTGCGCAATTGAAGCGGCCAAATATTGAGTTTAACGTGCTCCTTATCTACATTTTCGTATTTGGACTTGTTAAATATTATTCTTAGTGCTTTGTTCTGCTGTGATTGAAGTTTTTGTAGTATAGATTTTGGTGCCGAGTCGTATATAAAATCGCAGAAATCAAAATTTGGGAGGATTGCCATTTTGTACAAATCATGTTTGGCTTTTGCAGTTAAGGAGTCTCTTGCTCTGTAGAGAAGTCTAATCTTTGCCGAAACTAAGTTAAGGGTATTATTTGTGTGAGTTTTGAATGTGAGCATATCGTCAAGAGTGAGGCCTAAATATTTGTATTCGTGCACTTGTTCTAATGTTGAGTGCCCTAATTCTAGGCTTTTTGCTTGGCTGTTGCATTTGTTTTTAGCAGGGTAGCTTAGTGCAAATGACATGGTTTTACATTTAGAGGTGTTAAGGGAAAGTTTATTTACCGTGCACCAGGTGTACACATTGTGTAAGTCCTGCTGTAGGTTATTGTGCAAATTTGTGATATCTTTATTGTTATAGAAAAGAACCGTGTCGTCCGCATAGTGCTGTATCTGGGCATGTCTAACAACAGAGTGTAAATCGTTAATATATATAGTGAATAAGATTGGGCCTAAGATGGTGCCTTGCGGTACCCCATAGGTGACTGTGCCCTCCCTCGACTTCAGACCTCCAAGCTGTACAATTTGTTTTCTTTCCGATAAGTAATTGCGGAACCAGAGTTGTTCCATACCCTGCACTCCGTATGCTGCCAGTTTGTCAAGTAAGGTTTGGTGGTGAACTGTGTCGAAAGCTTTGCTAAAATCTAGAAATACAGTCTTATTTAATAGTTTATCGTTTAGGTCAGTGTAAATTTTGTTGAGAAAATCAATTTGGGCTTGTTGTATCGAGTGCTGAGCTCTAAAGCCATATTGCGTCTTATTAAAAAGTGAGTTTGTTTCGAAATGAGTGCTAATTTGTCCTTGTACAATTTTTTCTAAGATCTTGGCTGGCATGAAGATGCAGGATATGGGCCTGTAGTTATTACAAGACGTTCTCTCTCCAGATTCTACCCTAATACAGGCGCTTCTACCCTAATACAGGCGCTTCTGCCCTAATACAGGCGCTTCTACCCTAATACAGACACTTCTACCCTAATACAGATGCTTCTACCCTAATACAGACGCTTCTGCCCTAATACCTCTGCTTCTGCCCTAATACAGACACTTCTGCCCCAATACAGACGCTTCTACCCTAATACAGACACTTCTACCCTAATACAGACACTTCTACCCTAATACAGACACTTCTGCCCTAATACAGATGCTTCTACCCTAATACAGACACTTCTGCCCTAATACAGACACTTCTGCCCCAATACAGACGCTTCTACCCTAATACAGACACTTCTACCCTAATACAGACACTTCTACCCTAATACAGACACTTCTGCCCTAATACAGATGCTTCTACCCTAATACAGACACTTCTGCCCTAATACAGACACTTCTGCCCCAATACAGACGCTTCTACCCTAATACAGACACTTCTACCCTAATACAGACACTTCTGCCCTAATACAGACGCTTCTACCCCAATACAGACACTTCTACCCTAATACAGGCGCTTCTGCCCTAATACAGACGCTTCTACCCTAATACAGACGCTTCTACCCTAATACAGACGCTTCTGCCCTAATACAGGCGCTTCTGCCCTAATACAGGCACTTCTGCCCTAATACAGACGCTTCTACCCCAATACAGACACTTCTACCCTAATACAGGCGCTTCTGCCCTAATACAGACGCTTCTGCCCTAATACAGACGCTTCTACCCTAATACAGACGCTTCTACCCTAATACAGACACTTCTGCCCTAATACAGACGCTTCTACCCTAATACAGACGCTTCTGCCCTAATACAGGCGCTTCTACCCTAATACAGACGCTTCTACCCTAATACAGGCGCTTCTGCCCCAATACAGACGCTTCTACCCTAATACAGGCGCTTCTACCCTAATACAGACGCTTCTACCCTAATACAGACGCTTCTACCCTAATACAGACGCTTCTGCCCTAATACAGACGCTTCTACCCTAATACAGACACTTCTACCCTAATACAGATGCTTCTACCCTAATACAGACGCTTCTGCCCTAATACCTCTGCTTCTGCCCTAATACAGACGCTTCTACCCTAATACAGACACTTCTACCCTAATACAGACACTTCTGCCCTAATACAGGCGCTTCTGCCCTAATACAGACACTTCTGCCCCAATACAGACGCTTCTACCCTAATACAGACACTTCTACCCTAATACAGACACTTCTACCCTAATACAGACGCTTCTACCCTAATACAGACGCTTCTACCCTAATACAGACACTTCTGCCCTAATACAGACGCTTCTACCCCAATACAGACACTTCTGCCCTAATACAGATGCTTCTGCCCTAATACAGGCGCTTCTGCCCTAATACAGACACTTCTGCCCTAATACAGGCGCTTCTACCCTAATACAGACGCTTCTACCCTAATACAGGCGCTTCTGCCCCAATACAGACGCTTCGGCCCCAATACAGACGCTTCTACCCTAATACAGACGCTTCTACCCTAATACAGACACTTCTACCCTAATACAGACGCTTCTGCCCCAATACAGGCGCTTCTACCCTAATACAGACGCTTCTACCCTAATACAGACGCTTCTACCCCAATACAGACGCTTCTGCCCTAATACAGGCGCTTCTGCTCTAATACAGGCGCTTCTACCCTAATACAGACGCTTCTACCCTAATACAGACGCTTCTGCCCTAATACAGACGCTTCTGCCCTAATACAGACGCTTCTGCCCCAATACAGGCGCTTCTACCCTAATACAGACGCTTCTGCCCTAATACAGACACTTCTACCCCAATACAGGCGCTTCTACCCCAATACAGACACTTCTACCCCAATACAGACGCTTCTACCCTAATACAGACGCTTCTACCCTAATACAGACGCTTCTACCCTAATACAGACGCTTCTACCCTAATACAGACGCTTCTACCCCAATACAGACACTTCTGCCCTAATACAGACGCTTCTGCCCCAATACAGACGCTTCTACCCTAATACAGACGCTTCTACCCTAATACAGACGCTTCTGCCCTAATACAGACACTTCTGCCCTAATACAGACGCTTCTGCCCTAATACAGACGCTTCTACCCTAATACAGACGCTTCTACCCTAATACAGGCGCTTCTGCCCTAATACAGACGCTTCTACCCTAATACAGACGCTTCTACCCTAATACAGACACTTCTGTCCTAATACAGACGCTTCTACCCTAATACAGGCGCTTCTGTCCTAATACAGACGCTTCTACCCTAATACAGGCGCTTCTGCCCTAATACAGACGCTTCTACCCTAATACAGGCGCTTCTGCCCTAATACAGACACTTCTACCCTAATACAGACGCTTCTACCCTAATACAGACGCTTCTACCCTAATACAGACGCTTCTACCCTAATACAGACGCTTCTGCCCTAATACAGACACTTCTACCCTAATACAGACACTTCTACCCTAATACAGACGCTTCTACCCTAATACAGACGCTTCTACCCTAATACAGACGCTTCTACCCTAATACAGACGCTTCTACCCTAATACAGACGCTTCTACCCTAATACAGACGCTTCTACCCTAATACAGACACTTCTGTCCTAATACAGGCGCTTCTACCCTAATACAGGCGCTTCTACCCTAATACAGGCGCTTCTACCCTAATACAGACGCTTCTGCCCTAATACAGACGCTTCTGCCCTAATACAGGCGCTTCTACCCTAATACAGACGCTTCTACCCCAATACAGACACTTCTACCCTAATACAGACGCTTCTGCCCTAATACAGGCGCTTCTGCCCTAATACAGACGCTTCTGCCCTAATACAGACACTTCTACCCTAATACAGACGCTTCTACCCTGATACAGACGCTTCTGCATGGTCTAGGAACCGAGTGTACTAGAATAATATACCCTTCTAAAAGCTCTATTTAAGAAGTAGACTGGTGTTAACGTTTAAAATTTTATCCTAAGAAGGAAAAGGTAAAGGGGTTATTGTATTCGTAATTCGAGTTAAGTTTATACTGCGATGATATGACTGTATAACAAGTTTAGATAGGGGTTACGAAAGAAAATTGAAAATATAAAAAAAAAATACAAAAATGGGTTAGAGCAGGATGTGCCTTAGAATTGTATGAGCCCAGATGACAGGTATGTTCGAATAAAACCTTTAAAAACAAAAGAAAAAAAGAATAATATATACCTTGCAGACAATGACTTTCACTGCCTCATGTTGCACTATTAGGTCTTTTAAGTTTTAGAACAGATTCACGAGATGAAAGTTTGTGTGTGAGTGCCTCCATATGATAGAACTGATATGTGAAGCACTCAATGTGCATAGAAAGAAATTCCCTGGAAAATATTTTGTAGTACTTTTAGACCAGTGTATCTGCGTGGTAGATGATATGGTAATCGTCTTAGGAAGAGACATACGAACAAAACAAGAGCATGGTTACTGTTTATTCACACATGCCAGATGAGACATGGTGAGTATAAGCCACATAGATAAAGGGTGTCGTGGTGTTAACTCTGGTAACATCACTCAGAGACGTTACATAAACGGGTGGTCCTTGAAGCGGAGTTCCACCTAGTGGTGAGTAAAAGAAGCGCCTTCACGCATATACTAAGGATCTCTATTTCCTGGGTAAGATTATAAACTGCCTCCCTCTCAGCTCCCTCCCCCTTGATATAACCATAATAAATGTGTTGTAAAGCAACCAATCTCACTCATATACTACTATAAAGTGCATGAAATGTGTACATGGGTATTCATAGAATAAGTGTAAGTAGTGTATGGAAAGTAGACACATTCCATGGCTCAACATAGGAATAGTTCTGCTAATGTAAATCTTGCCATATGCTTGTACTGAGTTATGTACCATGATATCTCACTGGTGCTTTAAAGTGAAGTATTTCAGTGCAATCCGTTATTTTACCAGGCTTACCGGTGGCATTCCACTATATGACTTCAACATGATAATTCACTTAACCCCTCGTTGGTTTCACCCGCTTAGAATATCACACTCGTGCAATATGTAACAGCCTTTTAACCAACTCGTGTGTTATCATGTATTAATACACTCACACGGTTAATTAAACAATTCTCATGCATCGGTTGAACATATGCTATAACCGTCCACATTATATGTATGTAGATTGATCTTGAATTCTGTCACATCTTATAAGTGCAATTTCATTAAAAAAAATCATTTCATGAAAAATAAGAGGGAAGTAATAATAAAATATTCATAGAATGAGATTGACACACATACATGAATGAGTATCAGTGATTGCAGTACTCAGATCCACCTAGTGGACGATTCCACAACTACTCACACTGTGTTAGTTCAGCGAGATGACGTGAGAGGGCGTTGCTAGGCGTTGCCAGGGAGGGTAATTAGGCGACATTAGTATCATTACCAATATTACATAATGTGGTCGGCTGATAACGCTTATCATCTAATGCTGCATGTATGGAGGCTTTTACCTATTATCGCTCAACACTCTGTAACATGCAACAATCACACAGCTATAGGTCTCTGCACTGTAGTACCACCAAGATGCACATAGCTATAGATCTCCCCACTGCAGTAACACCAATATGCACATAGCTATAGGCCTCCCCACTGCAGTAACACCAATATGCACATAGCTATAGGTCTCTGCACTGTAGTACCACCAAGATGCACACAGCTATAGGCCTCCCCACTGCATTTAGTTAGATTTGACATATATCTTTATTGGCTTCACATTTATATTTTGGAGACCCGTTTAGCTCCTTTCCTGCGATGACTTCACTTATTATCGCTCACCAGTGGCTCGTTTTCTATTGGCCGATTCAACTTTACATTCTTGTACAGACATACAACAGCAGCAGAATATTGTTGAATTAAGTCTTATAAGTCATAATATGAAAAGATTTGGCCAGATTATTACTGTCGTAATTGCTAGGAATGCCTCTGTAAGGGTGATTTTTTTGGCCAAATCTCATCAGGTGAAAGTTAAAGAATCTATTTCTGTGCTGAAGTAAGGTGGGGACCTCTAGTGTCAGGTCGTGCAATCAAGGCCAGCACCAAAGCCCCAAGTGCGTGCACTACTCACACAGGCCTACTCGTTACCACGGCCTCACAGCGCGCTCCTCACTGGGTGGACTAGTCGTCAACACGTCGCGTGATGTGGCTGTAGTGGACGTTGGGTAACGGTGCAGGGGTTGACAGGACACTTGTCTTAAGTTATTCTCTAGATGAGGGAGTGAGATTGGTTGCTTTACGCCCTTATCAACACTTTGAAGTGTTATATCAAGGGCGGGAGAGCTGAGAGGGAGGCAGTTTATGATCATACCCAGGAAATAGAGATAGAGAAGAAGGGAGAGAGAGACAGAGAAAAGAGAGAGAAAGGCACTTTAAGGTCTTACCCAGGACCAAGGTTATTCTCTATATTGGCCCAGACTATACTTAGCCACACTTATAAGATGTGATGTGTTCCAGGAAAATTAGTCACAAATGGCAAAAAGAAATGGATTTCGAGATATCATCATATTTAAAACGAGGATATCAGACTGAAACATTAGGACAGCTAAAAAGTATTTCTATATTTGCAGTTTGGTATTTCCTTAAAAAAAAAGTTTTGCACTATTTCTTGGAGGACTGTTACGAGTAAAGTAGCCAAATACACTCCATAAGATGATCTTAGAAACCCAAGGATATATATTTAATGAACTGACTTTATATTGACATGACGTAGAGGACTAGACCCATTAAATGGTTCTGGGTTATATGGAATTCAGACTTCATATTCCTGAGGTCGGAATTTATTAAAGTTGAAAGTCAGTTGGCTACTAGTTTTTATTTCATGATTTGGCCGTGAGCGTACAATATAATCGATATACTTGCCGCTCACAAGGTGGACAATATAAACTCTGTGTATTGTACAGTGACATCACAACCGGTCTAGACTATACAGACAACTCAGTTTGATGAAATTAATGCAAATAAAGTTGTTTTAAGTTAAGAATCATGGAATAAAAGCAAGAATAGCACAGTATCGCATCTTTGGTGGCCTATATTCTCCTCGTATGGCCGAAAAACAACTCGGCCTACGGCCTCCTTGTTTTCGGCCATACTCGGAGAATATAGCCCCCCTCATACGCGATACTATGCTGTTCTTGCTATAGTATGCTTTTAGGTAGGTCTGGCATTTAATCTGGGTACAGTTCAACATGGACTTGTATCTCACTAAAAATATCTTTCCAAAAACATGTGACCATCTGATATTTTAAAAGGTTTCATGAATTGTGTACTGGAGATTCGGCAAACCTTCCATGAAAGTAAAATGAGCTTTGCGTGCGCAGACCAATAGGGGATTTGTATGTCCGCCATCTTGAATCTTAATTCGCATTGAGTTACATGTTGCTGTAAAAGCTATAGTTAACATGTTGAGCATGGAATATTCAACAGTGATCACATGTATGTAAATAACCACTTCATCTTTCCCATCATGCGTTTGGCTATTGGTGAAAATATTCTTGCATTTTTCAATGAAAATGTCAGACCTGAACTGAATCCATCCCAGCATGCACTGTAACAGACATGCAAGTCCCATATTTGGTATCCCAGCATGCACTGTAACAGGCATGCGCAGTGAGACTTACAACTCCCCTATTGGACATCCCACAATCCTTCCCCTTTGACACACTATTAGTCCCATAATCCCTTGGAAATTAGGATTCAAAATGGCGGCTATGCAAATCCCCTATTGCTCCTCCTCCCTGTTTACGGCAAGTTAATAAAACGTAACGTAGTCACCGTAAAGTGATTAATTGCGCGCGGCTGTCAACCGTAGCGCACTTAATGGCCGCCAGGATGAATCAACATGGTCACGTGTCAGTCATGTGACGTATCCCAGCATGCCTGGCGGCTACATGTGGTCTAATTGTGCTTCCTGTCAGGTCCGTTTGTAAACAGACTGAGTTCTGGAATTATATTGGAACAACAGTTGTCGAGAGTAAATCTTTTGTGGAATATTTTATATTAAATATTTTTATTTCAGTCTTTAATGTCGGAATATTAAGGCAGTTGAAACAGCGCTAGCAATTATTGTCACAAATATAACTCTTCTATAATGTAAATTAGACATTTTATATATGTCATAAAAGTCCACAATTCACATTTGGGAGAACTACCAAAATCGTTTCCTGCGGTGTTTTCAGTTATTCTTCATTTTCTCTAGGCCGATTCGACTTCAAATTCTTGTATACACATATAACAGCAGTATAATATTGATGAATACAATCCTATAGGTCATAATATGAGTAACTTTTGTATAAAATATAACAGCAGCATAATATTGATATAATTCAATTCTATAGGTCATAACAGGAGTAAATATGGCAAGATTGTTTCTGTTTTAATAGCTGAGATTGCAGCTTTAATATAACTGTGGGAACTATTTGCACCGGGCCTGACCTGCGTCCCCCGTAGCCTCGCGGGGGGTATAAACGTCACCTTACATTAGTGGTGGAACGCTAGCTGTGTCCTCCAGACTCAGCGTCTGGTTATGACGTCACTCCAGGGCACGTTACCACGTCGTGCTCCAGGTACCTACCTACCCCCCGGGCCTTCCTCCTGGGTCTCTTATAGTGGTCTAACTACTCCTCCCCTGCGTCCCCCGCCGCACTCACACATGAGGGATTCCTGGCAGCTCATGGATGCTCCTGCTCCTGCTCCTGTACCTGCTCCTGCTCCTGCTCCTGTACCTGCTCCTGCTCCTGCTCCTGCTCCTGTTCCTGCTCCTGATCCTGTACCTCCTTCTGCTCCTGCTCCTGCTCCTGATCCTGTACCTCCTTCTGCTCCTGTTGCTGCTCCTGCTCCTGCTCCTTCTCCTCCTGCTCCTGATCCTGCTCCTGATCTACCTTCTACTGCTTCTGCTCCTGCTTCTGTTCTTGCTCCTCCTGCTCCTGCTCCTGCTCCTGTTCCTGCTCCTACTTCTGCTCCTGTACCTGCTCCTGCTCCTGTACCTGCTCCTGCTCCTGCTCCTGTTTCTGCTCCTTCTCCTGCTCCCGCTCCTACTCCTGTACAGGTCTGCTCCCCCTGCTCCTGCTCCTACTGCTCCTACTCCTGCTCCTCCTGCTCCTATTCCTGATCCACCTCCTGTTCTTGCTCCTCCTACTCCGACTTCTGTACCTGCTGCTCCTCATCTTCCATTCTTCTAATGCTGCTCCTGCTTCTTTTCCTCCTCCTCGACCTCCTCCTTCAAACACCTTTTCTTCTTTTTTTTCTTCTTCTTCTTCTTCTTCTTCTTCTTCTTCTTCTTCTTCTGCTCCTTCTCCTCTTTGTCCGAACCAACCCCCACCTCCTCTCCTCTTTCGCCTTCTTTCCCCTTCTGGTTCCTCATTCTCCATCTCCTCTCCTTCTCCTCATCGTCCTCTCTTCTCTCTACTACACTTCCACCTCCTCCACATTGCATGTCTAGCAATACCTGACCCCTCCCCCTTACCCCCCCCCCCCCCCCCCCCCCCCCTCTGCTCCCCCCCCTCCCCCCCTCCCCCGCACCCTGGGGCTGCTGTCCAGTCGCTGCTTAATCACAGATGATGCATCATAAACCTTATACCCACCCCAAGGCTACTGGAGGAACCATGTGCTGCAGCTCTCCTTACGTACTCCTCCTGTAGCTTAGCCTGGCCTCACAACTCCTCCACCTATAGCTTCTCCTATAGGTCCTCATGGCCTCTTCCACTTCTTCTCCTCCTCCACCTCCTTCTCATCCTTCTCCTTCTCCTCCTTCTCATCCTTCTCCATCTTCTCCTATAGCTCCTTCTGGACTCTCCCACCTCTTCCTCCTCCTCCTTCTCCTTCTCCTTCTCCTTCTCCTCCTCCTCCTCCTTCTCTTCCTCCAATAGCTCCTCCTAGCCTCTACCATCTACTCCTTCTCCTCCCATCCTACTCCTCCATCTTCTCCTTCTCTATATCCCCCTCCTGTAAGACCTGATTTAGCAACCATGTATTGCTCTCTGTCCTACCTTAATCCTTGTTCCACCCTTTCATCACTATTAATTTCCCCACATTCCTCCTCTTCCTTCTATTCTTCCACATTCTCCTCCATGACCTTCGCCTTCCTATCCTCTTTCTCTTCCACCTCCCCTTTCTCTTCCTCTCTTCCTCCTTTTCTGCCTCCTTCCACCTCATCAACTACTTCCCCTTCGTTCTGCTCTTCCTCTTCCCCCTCTTCCTCTGCTTCTTCCTCCTTTTCTTCCTCCTCCCCCTCCTGCCCCTCTTCCTCCTCCCCCTCCCCCCTCCTTCCTCCTTCTCACCTTCCTCCAGCGCTCTAGCCATCTTTGATCACAGATCATGAATCATAATATGCCTTCCCTCCACCACCACCACCACCACCATCGCGCTATATTAATCCTCTTTCCTAATTAATATTTACATATTGAAAACTTGTACGTGCCTCGCTATCATTCTCACTCAGGCCCAGCCTACCGCACTGCCCCCTGCCGTCCTGTTCCAACAACCTCTAGGGAACACCGCCCGATAGGTGGAGCCACTCATAATGGTGGTCATTATTTCTCATACACCCGCTTTTTGATGGAAGCGCCCTCTCTCGTGGCAATATGCAATTACTGATGGCCTCTGGGGACAAGGTATGCTCCCTTGGCGGGGAGAAGTCATTATTTGACGTAGCGTCCACTGAGGACCTTCCGGCCGGCCGTCGCGCAAGGGTTTGTGGGTAGTAATTGAAAGCGCGGGAAAAGTCATGCTTGGTTAAAAGTCGTCTGCTGGAATGTGGGTGAGGGGGACGCTGGGGGTGACTCACCGGTAGACTGGAGGAAATGAAAGTGAGGAGTAAGAGGAGAAGCCAGGGTGGAGGCGGACAGAGGGATATTAGAGTATACTGAGGAAGAGAGAGGAGAAAGATGAAGGGAGAGGAGAAGGTGGAGACAGACAGAGTGATATTAGAGTAGACCTATAGGAAAGAAAGGGAGGCGAAGGATAGAGAAAGGGAAGGGAAGACAGCTGAAGAGGGAGCAGAGAGAGAAACAGAGAGAAGAAAGTGTGGAGAGTTGAGGAAAGAGAGAAGGAGGTAAAGGATAGAGAAAGAAATGGGGAGAAAGATGGAGGAGAGAGAAGAGAAAGCAGAGAGAAGAATGAGGAGAGAGGTGGAAGAGGGACAGAAATATGGAGGGAGAGGAGAGGAAAGCAGAGAGTAGAATTAGATTAGAAGGAGAAAGGAAAGGAGAGATGGAAGAGGGGAGCGGGAAGGAAGGGATGATAGAAAAAGAGAGCGAGGAGATAAGAAAGAAAGGGAGGAAAAGAGAAAAGAGAGTGAGGGAGAGAAGGGGCGAAGGAGAGAGAGGTTGGAGACAAAGAGAAAGAAGAGAGGTGACAGATATATAGAGAGAGTGCTAGGGGAATGATAGGGAGGAGGTAAGGGAGTGGAAGGAGATTGAAGTGTGGGAGGGGGTAAAAGAGGGACGAGGGAGAGGAGGCAGGATTGTG